>JAQZBX010019518.1:0-33740 GCA_029593785.1 Cabassous unicinctus | reverse complement strand
CCAGCAATAAACTCCCGCAGCTTTTGTTTATCTAGGAACAGTTTTGCCAGATACAGATTCCTAGATTTAAAGTTTTTTTTTCTCCTTCTTACCTTCTCAATCTGCCATTCCACTGCCTTCTGGAACCAATGATTTCTCCTGGGAATTAGCTCTTAATATTCTTTAGGATCCCTTGTACATTATGAGTAGCTCCTCTCTTTCAGCTTTCAGGATTCTCTCATTATTTCTGTCTTTCAACTGTTTTAGTATTATCAGACAATGTGGTTATTTGTAGGTAAATTCTATTTGAGGTCTTTGAGTTTTGTGGGAATGCATATCAATGTCTTTCATCAAACTTGGGAAACTTGTCTGTTATATGTAAAAATACTCTTCTTGACACTTCTCACATTCTTCTTGTGGGAATCTCAAAATTCTTGCGTTTGTTCACATCATGTCCTAGAGGTTTTCTTCTTCACTTTTACTTCACTTTTACTCATTTTGCTTATCTTTCATGATTGAATAATTGCCATTGTGCTATATTCAAGTTGGCTGATTCATTTTTCTGCCTGCTCAAACCTGCTGTTTGAAACTATGTAGGGACTTTTTAAAAAATTTATTATACTTTTCAAATCCAGAATTTCTGTTTGGATTATCTTTATAATTTCTAACTCTTTATTAATATAATCATTTTTCATAGATCACTCATGTAATTTATTTTAGTAGATTCTTCAGGTTTTCCTTTCCTATTATTTAACTAGTAATTCCAAGGATATGTTTCTTCAGGGACGGTTTCTATTCCTTTATTTTATTCCTTTGAATGGTCCATTTCTCTTATTTCTGTATGTGCCATGTGATTATTTGCTGAAATCAAGACATTTTAGTATTTTACTGTGTTAATTTTGGTATCAGATTTCTCTCCCACCCCTCCGTTTTTTCTGGTTGTTATTGTTATTGAGGGTTGTAGTAAACTATTTGTTTAGCAAATTTCCAAGACTAGTGTTTTCATTGAGATTCACTTTAATAAGAGGAGCTAAAATTTATAATAATAAAAATACCTGCTTTAGTCTCTGGATCTCTTCTCAGCACTTAGGTAGACCTACCCTAAGCCTAGTGATCAGCCTAAGGTAAAAGTTTAGACTTTTCATATATTTTATTTTATTGAAATATATCATTTATACTTGAAAATACATAAACAATAAGTATATCATAAAAGTTATGAACTTATAAAATAAGCATACATAACATCATACAGGGGTCTCATTCATCACAACTGGGTGATAGATAACAGTTGACACATACAATACAGCTATAGTGACTCAGGAGGGCAATTTTAGAGTGTTATCTTTAGGAGGATGTAAATTCAGGTGAACCAGTTTTTATGGGGAAATTTAGAAAACTATGCATATTCATGTGTAAAAGATCTGATTGTGCATGGTTTCCTAAATGACTGTGGTATCAGCTTTATTTTTCTGTATTTGCACAGCCATACCTGCTGAATCTCTGCCCAAGAAAGATACAGAATGAGAACTGCAGAGATAAGAGCTTTAGATCATTCCAAGACTGCCACCAAGCACAGAAAGAGTGGGAAGAGGGTTGTAAAAGACACATGGCTTCCATATCATTTTTAAACTTTTCTTTTATTTGATTCAGTTTCCACTTTATTACTGTAACCCTTAGTTGTAAAGAGCTTGTAGAACATTGGTGCTAACTAGTTCTGCTTCTTTTTTAAGTTTTTTGGTGAGATGGCATTTTAGAATTGTTATTCTGCTGATGTTAGCTCTCCACAAGGATTGCTTTTGCCATTTTCATAATATGATAGCTATTTTACTGGATTTATGTGTTATTATTATGCTGTATTGATATATTTGTTTATACTTAAGTGAAGATTAACAATATGTGGCTAAACACAGATTAGAGATGATGTAAATACATAGATTGTTCATTCATCTGCCCTTTAATATCTATGATGAAATTTAGTTAAAGTGTATATATTTTGTTTAGAGGACAAGAAGGAGTCACACTTATACAGAGCAATAGTAGGTTTTAAGCAGATATTGGAAAAAAGTCAATAAAATAATATGGAAATGCAACACATTCTTACACCTCAATGAATAAATTCTCCTATATGGATAGAAAATTTCATTAATAAGTAGATGTATATTACAATAAAAATTTTTTCTAGAGTAACCAAATGTATGAATGGAACTATTACTACATCATAGTTAAGATCATCCCTGACTCTAAGGCAATATCAAGTCATTCTATTTATACATATAATTTCACTCTTTATACTCCTTGTGAGAGACATACATTTGATAAACCTAATGACTCTACTAACCTCTGCCACAGACTCTGGCACACACTGTGGGCACTGATCTGAATAGAAGAGTAAGATTCTAATAAAGAAACAAAACAAGATGTCTAGCTGTAAGTACAGTAGTAACTAAGCTTGACATGATCAGAAAGTGTATTTAAATTTGTGATATAGAAATGAATCAAAGCTGCAAAGGTGAAAATTTCTTTCTCAGAATTTATCTATACAAGACAATTATGTAACAAGTCTTAAATGTCTGGTGTAGTTTTTCCCATTAGACTTATTCAGATCAGAGCCATCTTTCAGTAAAACAGTGGTAAATTTCCTAGAAAAATATATCACTTGAAAAAAATATTCTTTAAGAAACCCATGTCATAAAACCCTATGAAAAAAATGGGAACTTATAAAGAGTTTCAGAAACAAGTTTGAGAAATCAGAAAAAAATGGAAAAGGGAAAAATGTGGATACCAAAGGGAAAGTAGAAAGCTTAATAATGGGAGTTGCTTAAAATAAAATGTTTGAAACTTCAGGAAATAAATAGACACAGTCAGAGACTAGTTAGTAAACAGAACATAGACTCTCAACTTTTGGCTCTGATGATTTCAGTTCTGCAGTCTAGTACAGGAAAAATTTTTCAGATACACGAAAAATGATCTTTTCATGGCTTTCTCCCCAAGGAAAGTTTTCAGGGTTCCTTTTATGTCCTTATCCTTTGGGATGGTTGGGATAATGTGTCAACTTGGCTGGGTAATTGTGCCCAGTTGTTTGGTCATGTAACCACTGGGCTTATTGTAATATCAGAACATTTATGGGCTTTAGTCATCAGTAGTTTACTACATTGATGACTGATTACATGTACATCAACCAGGGAGATTGCCATCAGAAATGAGTGATGTTTTATCGAATCAATTGAATGTCTAAAAAGGGAAGTGATTTCAGCACTCAGAGAAAATTTCCCAGCTCATCTTTGGACAGCCAATGTCTCCTGGAATCTCATCAAGGACCTTCATTGGACTTTCATCTAGGCCTGCCTGTTGAGCCTGGACTTGTGCATCCCTATGGTCACGTGAGAGACTCTTATAAAATCTCATGCTATTTACAGATATCTCCTGTTGAGTCTGTTTTCCTAAAGAACCCTTACTAATACATCACTCTTTCTGTAGATGAATGTGTGGAGCATGAGTGTAACCACAATGTGTATCACGGAGCCTGATGCACTTGTGTATGTGTTCTATGTACCAACAGAATCACGGTGCACTCCTAGACTCATGAAGAAATCTAAGGAGACAAGAGGTGAGAAATATTTTATATTTCCCTTGAGATGATGATATTACACATACATAGTAAACAGTCTTAGAGTAAGAGAAAGTATCAAAATGAGATGACTTGCCACATGTAGTCCATTGCAAAATGCATCACTGTATCATTGATGGTTATGTCAGCACAGGCACACTGGAACATTTGGTTAAGTTTACAGAAAACATGGAATATATGGAGCCAGGTATCCTGCTACAGCACTATCCACACACCATTAATCATACACACACACACACACAGTCAACCATGGCCTTATGGGGCTGTGTTAATAACATTCTTGTCTCACCTCAAGCTATATTAATTATTCTAGGAATGAATCCATATCTAGCTGACCACATCAGGTTATCTTCCCCAAAGTATTTAGAAATGGTACTCAGATATCCCATTTGGGAAAACTTCCATGAGCATGTAACCACGGGCCACATTTTGCCATGAACATTTTATGTGCTGTGTTAAAAACTGCCCAATAATCAGAGAGACAGAGGAATGAAATGGACATGTAGGAGGAGAAAAATATAAACCTAATTCTTTCCTGAGGGGACTGTGATGAAGAAAGAAGATTTTTTTTTTTCTGGTCGTATTCCCAATATTGCTATATCACCCTGATGCCTAGAAAACCTCATACAAGAGCAAAAGTGATTTATTCAAAACACAGAAGTCTTGTTATTATTTTTCAAAGAAAGGTCACTTTACATAGTGAATACCCCAAGAGTAAAATGCGATAAATTATAAATCAGCAATTTTCAAAAGAAAATATACAAAGGACAACAAAAGTTGTGAAATATTTATGTGAAGCAACAGAGTAATTTTTAAGATATTAAATTAAAAACTTTTTGGAATCAGCCATTGGTTTAGGTTCCTTGTTGTTAAAGCAAATACCATGCAATGGGTTGTCAAAAGCAATGGGAGTTTGATGGCTCATGGTTTTGAGGCTAGGAAAAGTGCAAACCAAACACCATCAATTTGATGATTTCTCCCTGAAGGCTGCGTGCTCCAGGGCTGGCTGCTGGTGACCGTTTTCCTTGCACATGGCTGCCTCTCTTGACCCCTGCCTTTTCTTTCAGGTTCTGTTGACTTTCAGCTTTTGGCTGCTCCCTCTGTGGCTTTCTATCTGCCTGACTTTCATTTTTTTTTATACTTCTCTAGCAATGAGATTAAAATTCATCTTGATAGAGTTGTGCCAAACCTTAACTGAAATAACCTCATCAAAGGACCTACTTAATGTGAGATCACACACATAAGAATGGATTAACTTTCAGAACATGTTTTTCTGGAGTACATAGCTCCAAAACCCAACATGAATCCTGAATTGGAATCTCAATATAACTCATAGTTGCTCTTTAAATTTGGACAGGAACTGAATCATTCTAAATCTCAATATCCTCACCTATACCCTAGGGATATCAGTATTCATTGCTCTTATGAGTTTAGTAAAATTTAAATATATGTTATAAGCTTATCACAGTTTCTATCTATCAGTAAATGAATAGTTACGAATAACAATGAAATAGGGTCTAAAATTTCTCCATCTCAAATTTCGGCCCCTCCATTTCACCACACTTTCAGTATTTCCATGTCACGTTTCTACCATCTTATTTCAATTATCATTCTCACGAGCAATTGCAGGCTTGCACTCTTCTAACCAATATCCACATTGACTATAAGATATCTTTCTATATTAAAAAGTTGATCATCAAATTCAAATACTTATAACATCAATTGTTACCCACTGGATAATTTGGCCAACATGTCATAGCTGAAACATAAGCTGAACTGTTCATAGCTGAACTGCCATCATCCCCTTTCACTGCAGTCCACCCTGAACCCATTGATGTCTAAGATATTGAGCTTAAATTTCACCTTCACCAACACACTATATTTTCCATGCTCAGCACATTTATAACACTGCTTATTTAAGTTTAGGGGCTCCCCATTACACCACTTGGAATTTTTTTACTCCCTTTCCTTCTGAATATACCAACCTCACTTCAGGTCAGCCTAGAATCACCTCCTTTTGGACATTATTCTTAACAGCTCTACAGAAGATGACAGCTTCATCCATGCACTGAATTTGGATGTTAGGGACTGAAATATACTTAAGGTGAGATGCCTCCAAAACAGTGTGAAGAATGGCTTTCCTGGGGCAGAACATGAGAAGAAAGTTGGTACACAATTACATACTCACTATTTCAGAATATCACATTTACATTCCATTTGTGAACTACTTCTATTGACTTTTGAGTATGGTTGATTCACCTGTCAAGGCTTATTTATATTCACAAACAAATACCTAGCTCCAGAACCACTTGTTGAAAAGAATGTCTTTCATTATTGAATTGCCCTGGCATCTTTGTTGCACATCTATTAAACCTATATGTGTGAGTCCAATTTTGGACTCTGCGTTTGGTCACATTGAAATTTGTTTTTCTTTACATGAATTTGATGATCTTTTGATTACTGTAGCTTTACAGTCAATCTTGAAATCAGGTAGTGTGAGAATTCCAACTTTGTTCTTTCTCAAAATGGTTTATTGATTCTAGTCCTACTCATTTCTTATAAATATAAGAAATGGCTTACCAATAGCTACTATAGAAAGACTGCAATAGTTTTTATTTGGATTTCACTACACCTGTGGATTTATTTTGAAAGAATAGATTTTTTAATAAAATTGGAACTTCCAAATAATTAAATAGTTTTATAGGCAAAATACCAAGAAGGCCTCCAAAATTTGCCCCTTGGTGTATGTCCCTTTCCCTTGGGTATGTTTGGAATGGTGAATATGATGGATTGCACTCTCATGTTTGCATTAAGTTATAAAACAAAGATTAAGGGATTATGTAAGCAGAATTATTGCTTCAAACCTGTGACCTTTAGCTAATCAAAAGGGTGATTACTTTGGGTGTCATTCACTTCCTAGATGAGCCAATAAGCCTTCAAATGTTAGTTGAGGATGATTTGCTGGTTCCTCAGGAATCTAAATATAGAATTTCCATATGATCCAGCAATGCCACTGCTGGGTATAAACCCAGAAGAATTGAAAGCAGGGGCATGAACATATATGTGAACACTAATGTTCATAGAGGCATTATTCTTTATTACTAAAATTTGTAATCAGCGTATTTGTCTATCAATGGATGAATAAGTAAGCAAATTGGGGTATATACATACATTGGAATTTTACTCAGCTGTAAGAAAGAATGAAGTATAAAAATATGGATGAATCGTGAAGATCTCATGTTGAATGAAGTCAACCATTCACTGAAGGACAAATATTGCATAATCTCACTGATATGATTCAAGCATATTGAGCAGACTCACAGAAACAGAGTCTGGAAAATAGATTACAAGTAAATAGGATGGGCATAGAGAGTGGTGATATGAAGGTTAATCTGAGCAGAATTTATGATAAGGTGGAAAGGATTGGTTTGTCAGTGGATAGGGTGATCGTAGTAGGCAGGGATATGAGTGGGATTTACAGCACAGAAGTGTGAGGGTGAGCAAGATTGGGGGAGTGGATTCAGATATCCAAAGAACTAGGGGGAGGGCTGGAGAAAGGAACATATGAACTCTGGGGATGTGGAGATCTGTGGTTGAACAGACAATTGTGGGAATATTATTTTGGCAAATATGGCAGGGGAGGGTCACTGGTGCAGGGTGTCAAGGGTTAGGGGATGTGTGGCGAAGGGTGCACCTGAGGCATGGGTCTATGGAATATGAATGTGTTCATGTTGTCATATGGTATTAACTCAGTGTTCAGAGACTCACACAATATGCAAGAAAATATAAACTCCATCTTGGGAAATCCTGCAGTGTTCTCAAATAGAGGGGCTAGAATCACTCAAGGAGAAAGAAAGTGCCTAATAAAACAGACCAATAAACCAAGTTGTATTAGTCAGCCAAAGGGGTGCTGATGCAAAGTACCAAAAATCTGTTCACTTTTTATTAAAAGGTAATCATTTGGGGTAGAAGCTCACAAGGCCATGAAGTATAAGTTACTTCCCTCACCAAAGTCTTTTGCCACATGTTGGGCAAGATGGCTGCCAATGTCTGCCAGAGTTCATTTTTCCTCTTTCTCTTAAGGCTCCATGGTTCTAGCTTCTTCCAATATCAACTATAGGCTGGGATAAGTCTCGTCTCTTTCCTGGGGCTCATTTCACTCTGGGCTCAGCTGTAGTTATAGGATATCAGCCTTTTTCTCTTCCCTGGCCTTCTGCCACATCTAATGATCTGTCTCACTTTCTTTGTGCTCTCATCTCTGTGTATTTACTTCCAAGAGCTCAAGCATCAAAACTCAAACTCTTTCCTCTGCTGTGGTTTTCTCTGTGATTCCCCACCCACTAGAGGCAGGGCTGCAACATCTTACTCATATGGCTGAATCAAAGCCCTAGTATTAATTTAATCAAGTAAAAGTGAAACCTCTGAATTTAAAACAATCAAAGGGAATCAGGAGCCCAGAGGAAAAGAACAGATTACAAAGATAATCATTATTTCTTTTTGGAATTTATCAATAATATCAAAATGCCACACAAGTCCTCAATACTTATGCATATGACTATGAAACTCATTCTTGTAAGAAACAGCCTATTAATAATTATTGCCTAAGAATTACCTCCTGAAAACCTCTCTCTAAGTCAAACTCAACATATAAAAGCATTACCTACCCCCGAATGGGACATGACTCCCTGGAATGAGCCTCCTGGCACTGAAAGATTAATACCAAGCTTGGTATTAATCACAAACAGTGATGCATTTGGAAAAAGACCTTGACCAAAAGGGGCAAATCTTAAATAAAAAGTGTTTTTGAAGCTGAGATTTCAAAATGAGTCAGGAGTTCATTCCAGAAATTATACTTATGCATGTCTCAGGCAGATATCACTATCTGCATCTATAAACAAGCCCTATTAAAGGGGTGCTCCTTGGTTTACTAAAGACATCCAGACACTATAGGTAAGGTATATAACTCTTTGAAATCAGCATCTCATTGGTGGGACCTACATTCGAATATATGAGTACCTCTTTTCACAATATAATAGAGTTTGACTCATTTATATTTTCCCTACACATGATTTTTCTACCACTATTATTTAAGCCTATAAGTAGCACTATACCTATTAAATATATGATTCAGAGATTTAAATCTATGGTCTGTTCATATGCTTGTTCATCCCTGAATCTCAGAAGAGAATCAGACAATACCAATTCTCCAGTTCATCTCAATCACCCACGACAGATAAAAAAAAATGATGATGATGGACAGCCCCTATTATAAAAAACAAAGTATCTACAAATGCAAGGAAAATAGTTTCTTCCATCTGCCCCTTCATATATAAATCCCCAGATATAGAAACTATGAGAAAAGAAATTAGATACCAATATCTCTAATGAATATAGATGCAAAAATCTTCAACAATATACTTGTAAATCATATTCCAAAACACATTAAAAGAATTGTGCACCATGATCAAGTGGGTTTTATCCTAGGTATAGAAAGCTGGTTCACATGGGAAAATCAGTCAATGTGAATATACCATATTAATATGTCAAATAAGGAAAATCACATGATCTTCTTGATGCAGAAAAGGCAAACAACAAATTCCAGCATTCTTTTCTTGATAAAAATACTTAGAAAACTAGAAATAGAACAAAAATTTCTCAACATGAAAAAGGGCATACACACACACACACACACACAAAACCCTGATAATATTGTTCTCAAATGTGAAAGAACAAGAGATTTCCCATTGAGATCATGAAAAGGTTCAAGATGCCCACTGTCACCACTGTTATTAAATATTGTGCTAGAAGACCTAATCTAGATAGAGCGATTAGGCAAGGGAAAGAAGTAAAAGGAAGCAAAAATAGAAAGGAAGAAATAACAATTCCTACACTCAGAAAGTCCCAAGAATACTACAAAAATGTTGTTAGAACTAAAAAACATCTTCAGCAATATGCTAGGATAAAAGGTTAATATGCAAAATTTAAAAGAATTCACTCCAACATGTAAGCCATTGACCATGGTTAGTAACAATGCTTCAATATTTGTACATTGATTGTAACAAATGTACCATCCACATGTAAAACATTCTTAATTGAGGAGAGTGGCAAAGGGGAAGATGTTGGGTTTATAGGAAACTTCTATATTCTGTATGTGACTTTTTTGTAACCTAAAGCTTCTATTAAGATAAAGTGAAAAAATAAGATACTGAGGGAATATATGGAAGAATATGTCACTGTACATACAAGACAACAGGTGTTACAGTGATAAATGACATAATGTCAAAAATATTTTTTTATTATTCCAAATTTTTTCATATTTTGTATTTTACTTTTTATTTTTAAAATGATCATTATTATTTCATATTCTTATTGCTCTTATTTGCTTATTTTGTTGGTTTCATTTTTGAAGAAGTTTTGGATCACAGAATGGTCACAACTGTGGCAGGGGACGATCATTGGTGCAGAGTGTCAGTGATGGGAGATACACGGAGGAGGTTCACCTGGGGCATACCGCAAATGCTTATGAATGTATTTAATTGTTCATGGGGTATTGTCACTGTGGGTGGAGACCCCCCCACAACAGTAACTGAATGAATATCAAATTTCCATGCTGGGGAACTCTGCCACATTCTCTAATGAGACAGCAAGAATCCCCCAAGTGCAAGGACAGTGACTAGTGAAGGAGGATGGACCATTGACAGGCTCTTGATATTGATGCACCCTTATGGACCCTTTCTTTTGAAATTGAAACTTAGCCCAGTATTATGGGTTGCCTAATACTTATCTCCTGAGACTGTACTTGTTGCTCATAGTTGGCCTCTCTCTAAGCCAAATTGAGCATATTAATTCATTACCTACCCCCCCCCCAACATGGGATATGACAGACAGGTATAAGCCTCCCTGGAATCAAGGGATTATTACCAAGTGCCACCTAGCAATACACTTGGAAAAAGACCTTGACCCAAACGGGGAAAGGGTAAATACAAATTCGTTCTTTTTTTTTTAATGTATTTTTTTTCCTAAAAGATACTTAGATTACATAAAATGTTACAGAAAAAAATATAAAGAATTCCCATATGCAGCACTCTCCACACCTCCCACTTTTCCCCATATTAACAACTTCTCTCATTATTGTGGTACATTCATTGGAATTGATGAACACATTTTGGAGCATTGCCACTAATGATGGATTATAGAGATTATAAATCTCTTATGGCTAAGGGATTTCAAAGTGAGTTAGTATGCTATTCCAGAGACTACACATATGCACTTCTCAGCAGGGTCTCATTGCCTACCACAGTAAATAAAGCCTCAAATAGAGGGGATGCTGAGGGCTCTAGAGACATCCAGACACTAAAGCCAGGGAAGTGCATGCAGGAATTTGGCACCTGCCTGTAGGCCCTACTTTGGAATTTATGCTCCGCAGTGTGAGACAGTTGGGCTCATTTGTGATTTCTGTATACATGACTCTTCTATCTCTTCTATTTGAAACTATAATTATTACTAGACTTGATAGGTGTATGTCCAAAAGACTCTGAATCTCAACAGAGTTGCAATACCTGCTGTCCATTTCATTGGATTCACCCAGAACAACAAACAAGGTGATGATGATGGACAATATCCATCTCAAGGAAAACTGAGTATCTGCAACTGCAAACCCAATATTCTCATCCATCTGTCTCATGTGATGTAAGTTCCCTCTCAATTAGAGGCAGTGTGGGCATCACCATCCCAGAATCTTCATGATTGGAGAATGAATAATGGACTAAAGTAGACTTACAGC
The DNA here is from genome assembly GCA_029593785.1 of Cabassous unicinctus. Lineage (NCBI taxonomy): Eukaryota > Metazoa > Chordata > Mammalia > Cingulata > Chlamyphoridae > Cabassous > Cabassous unicinctus. The sequence goes on along the minus strand of JAQZBX010019518.1, from coordinate 22,350 downwards.
TATTGTACTACAGACTTAGTATTCTAGCAATGGAAGGATGTTTATTTTTGATGTGGAGGTATTGGCCACAGGAGGTTCTGAGGGGAGGGAGAAGGAAAAAGAGTTATAATATGGTGGCATTTTTGGGACATTGGTATCATCCTGAATGATATTGCAATGATAGATACAGGCCATTATATATTCTGTCATAATTACAAAAATTTGGGGAATAAAATGCCAACTATAATGTAAACTATAATCCATTCTTAATGGTAATCCTCCAAAATGTGTTCAATTGTAACAAATGTACCACACTAATGAAAGATGTTTTTAGTATGGGAAAATGTGGGATGGGTAGGGAGCAAAGCTTAAGGGAATTGCCTATATTTTTATGTAATATTTATGTACTTTAAGATATTAAAAAAATTTAAAAAATAAAAAACAATATGCAAAAACAGTAGTACTTCTGAGGAGGAAATCAGGAAAAATATTCTATTTACAATAGCAACAAAAAATTGAATATTTAGGAATAAACTTAACCAATGATTTAAGGAATCTATATTCAAAAAACAATACATTGCTTAAAAAGCAAAGTCTTAAATAAATGGAAGCACATTCAATGCTCACAGGTTACAAGATGAAATATTGTGAAGATGCCATTTTTCCAAAATTGATTTTTAGATTTAATGCATACCCAATCAAAATTCTAGTAGCTTAATTTTCACATATGGAAAATACAATTATCAAATTTATTTGGAAAGGTAAGGGGCCCTCAATAGCCAGAAATAACATGAGAAAGTATAACAAAGCAGGAGGACTCTAACTTCCTCTTTATAAAGCATATTACAAAGCTACATTGGTAAAAAAGCATGCTACGTTCCTAAGGACAGATATATTGAACAATGACATCAAACTGAGGGTTCAGAAATAGTTTCTCACATCTAATGTCAATTGATTTTTTGATAAGGCATCCAAATCCACTCAACTTTACCTGTACAGTCTCTTCAATCAATGCTGCTCAGAGATCTGGATATCCATAATCAAAAGAAAATAAAAGAGGACACCTATCTCACACTTCATACAAAAATTAACTAAAAATGGATCAACAATCTAAATATAAACCCAGAACCATAAAACTCCTGGAAAAAAATGTAGGGAAAGATCTTCAAGATATCATGGTAAGAGGTGGTTTTTTAGTCTTTACAACCAAATCATGAGCAGTTAAAGAAAAAAACACACAAAGGGACCACCTCAAAAAAAAAAAAAAAACATTCGTTTTTCAAAGCACTTTGTCAAGAAGTTGAAAATGAATCCTAATCAATGGAAGAAAATATTTGGAGACCATATATCCAATAAGGTTTAATGTGCATGATATATAAAAGGATCATATATTTCCATTGTAACAAGATAAGCAACTGAACTAAAATATGGGCAAACGATTTGAAAAGATATTTTTCAAAAAAGAAATACAAATGGCTAAAAAGCACCTAAAAAGATGTTCAACCTCACTAGCTATTAGGGGAATGCAAATAAAAACTACAATGAGGTACCTTTTCACACTCTATAGAATGGCCATTATTAAAAAAAAAAAACACCAAAAGCTATACAAGTGTTGTAGGGGATGTGGAGAAATAGGAACACTGATTCATTGTTGGTGGGAATGTAGAATGGTACAGCTGCTATGGAAGAATGGCAGTTCCTCAGAAAGAAAAATATAGATCTGCCATACAATACAGCAATGCCACTGCTAGGTATATACTTGGAAGAACTGAAAGCAGGGATACAAACAGAAATTGCACAATGATGTTTATATTCACAATTGAAAAATTTAGAAATAACACGTGTCCATCAACTCATGAATGGATAAATAAAATATGGTATATACATACAATGGGTCATTATTTATCTGTAAAAAGAAATGAATTCTTGATGCTTGTGACAACATGGATGGACTTGGAAGACAATAGATTGTGTCAAATTATTCAGGCAAAAATACAAATGCTGTATGATCCCACAAATATGAGCTAAATATAATATGCTATCTCAAGGAGGTAATAGCTAGAAGATAGGTCACCAGAAGATAGAATGAGTATAGAAAATGGGGAGCTGAGGCTTAATTTATGCAGAATTTATAATAAGGTTCATTGTAAATGTTTGGAAGTGGATGGAAGTGACAGAAGCACCTTACAGTCATTGTAATTAGAGGGGCAATATCAGGGTAACTGTGGTTGAAATGGAAATTTTAGGGTAATATATGTTATAAGTAAATCTAGAGGATAAATCATGATATTCTTATATCATGAGGAACCAGTTGTGGATGATACGTGAGGCAAAAAGTACAAATATAAGAATGTTCTTACATGACTTAGAAAAATGAACATTAATATTACAAGATCTTAATAATACAGTGGTGTATGGACAAAAACACACCTAAAACAAATTATAAACTGCAGTGTATAGCAATATATTAATATTTTCTATCAATTGTAAAAAAATATTCTAAGTGAAAGAAACTGGTTATAAAATACATATTTTTGACTCATTTATATAAAATTAAAATATAAGGAAATTTATGGGAATGGAATTTGATTAAGCAGTTATGTATGATGGGGATGGATAGAGGGATGGAGAGGTGACTGCTAAAATTTAGGGGTAATGAAAATGCTCCAAAGTTGATTGTGGTGATGAATGCAAAACTCTTTGATTATACCAAAAGCCATCAAATGAACATTTTGGATACATTGAAAATATCTCAATAAAATTTGTCTTTTTTTTTTTTTAAGAAAAAACACTACTATTAATGTACCTTTCTAGGTAACCAGGAGTTTTTATAGAGATATGTATGCTTGTGCACTTAGCAGTTTGGTATTGTTTAAGAATTCCAAAAATAGATATTGGATTGTGTTTGTAAACTGGTCTTTTCCACTGGGAACACTAAATTGTATTAGATTCAGAGGTTTCACTTTTACTTGATTACATTATGGTTAAGACTTTGAGTAGGCCACATCAGTAGGTGCTCAGAGACTCATAGATAAAATGACACAGCAGAGAAGAAAGCTGGAGTTTTGATGCTGGAGCCCTGGGAAGTAAATACACAGAGAACCGGATGCATTAGGAAAGAGAGAAGGCTCCATTAAACACCACAGAGGCCCTGGGAAGAGAATGAGCCTGATAGTCTAGAGCTGTTCTTGTGAAGAGAGCAGAGCATCTGAGACTGGAAAGTATGAGACTTAGAGAGAGAGAGACAAGCCTTATGCTAGCTTAGAGCTGAGAATAGAAGGAGTTGGGACCACAGACCTTAGTAAGAAGAGGAAGGTTGAACCTTTGCAGAGACTGACAGCCATCTTGCTCAAACACGTGGCAATAGACTTTGTAGTGGGAAGTAACCTGTCCTTTATGGCCTTGTAAGTTAAGCTTCTACCCCAAATAAATACCCTTTATAAAAGCCAACATATTTCTAGTACTTTGCATCACCACCCCTTTGGCTGGCTAATGTAAAATTTGGTACTAGAAGTCCGGTTGTGTTTTTGCAAATACCAAAATGCTGGAATGGTTTTATAAAAGGTTAAGGGGTATTTTTTGAAGAAACTGTGAAATGCTTGATGGAAAAGGTCTAAAATGCTTTGAAGAGACTTTTTGTAAGAATATGGATGCTAAAGAGTTTTTTTATAAGGCTTTAGAAGTAAATGATGAAACTATTATTGGAAACTGGTAGAAAGGTGATCATTTTTAAAGTTGGCTAGAACCTAACAAAATTGACTCCTGATGTTGTATGGAAGACAGATTTGAAAATGGTGAGCCTGGACGTTGAGCTGAAAAGCTCTCCAAAGTAAACTTGGAGAATGCAACTTGGCCTCTCCTTGCAGCTTATAGTAAAATGCTAGGTGAGAAAGATAAGCTGAGAACTGAATTATTGAGCACAAAGAAAACAGAAATTTATTCTGGAAATTCCAAATCTCTGGAAATCAAGCCCCCAGATGATAGTGCCACATTTGATGACTTAACTAAACTTGGAACTTGTAAAGTAGGATTCACAATGCAGTTATCTGAGAAAGACTTGTGGAAAGTCTGACTTTCTGGTGCCTTGACTCCTTCTTAAACCAAGCTTTTTGAGAGAGCTGTATGAAGAAAACCACAGTCACCCTGGAGCGAAAGGGACGTTGAAGGGAGATGTGTAAGGGAAAACAGGTTTAGGGGGAAAACCACAGAAGCTGAGGTCAGGAATTAAGACAACTCCTTGGGCCAAGACACGGACTCCAGTGACATGAACAGAGGGAGTAAGTTTGTCCCAGCATTTGAAGAGGGTGGGTATTCCAGCCAGATGTTCAGTGAGAGTTTTGCTGCCCCACAGTACAGGGAGAGGGAGCACATTCCTCAAGTGTTAGAGATGGTAAGGTTGATACCCTATATATCTGAGAAGGTTGGGCCTGATCCCCATGAGATTAGGGAAGGAGGCCAGGTCATCAACTCATTGCTCTGAGAGGGTTGTGACTGTATGCTAGAGTTTAGGGAGGATATTACCTTCACCTCACTGTACTAGGGGGGTTAAGACTAGACCACAGAGATGGGGAAATGTGTGGCCATCATGTCAATGCCCTTGAAAGGTGAGGTCTGGAGCTCGGGTGCCATCCAGATGCTTATTGAGGGTCAAACCAAGAAAATGGTCGTTGGGATAGCCTGAGTAAAAGATGAGTCCCCATGAAGGCCAGGGAGAAGAAACCATCAAGTTAAGAATGATTCTTAGACTCTGAAATCCAATGAACTATGCCCAGCCTGTTTACAGAACTGTAAGGGACATTTAAAACTCATGTTTCCTTCCCAATTTCTCCCTATGGTAATGCAAATGTGCGTCCTTTGTCTGTCCCTTTGTATATTAGAAAGCAGATAAATGGTTCTATAAGTTTCAGAGTCCTACTGCTATATTGGACTTTGCTCCAAGACAAACTGTATTTTTTAAACTGAGTGTGATAAGATTTTGTACTTAGCATCATTACTGAAATAAGGTGTTCAGAATATTGTAATGACTTTTTGCAATCCAGAGGGTGGAGTTTAGAAGTTTGGTATTGCTTATGAATTCCAAAAATAGATACTGGATTTTGTTTTCAAACTGTTCTTTTCCTCTGGACATATTCGATTGTATTAGATTCAGTGGTTTCACTTTTACTTGATTAAGATGAAGGCTTTGATTAAGCCACATCAGTAGGACATTGACCAAAGGGGCAGGAACTCACAGAGAAAATGCCATAGCAGAGGAGAGAGTTGGAGTTTTGACCTGGAGATCTGGGTAGTAAATACACAGAGAATCAAATATGTGAGAAAGAGAGAAGGATCCATTTGATGCATCAGAGACCCCAGGAAAAGAGTGAGACTGATTGTCTATAGCTGACCTTGTGAAGAGAGCACAGCAGCTGAGCCTGAAAACAAATGAGCCTTGGGGAGAGGGACAATCCTTATGCCAGCCTAGAGCTAAGAATGGAAAGAGGTGGGACCATGGAACCTTATTTGCAAGAGGAAGTTTGAACCCTCACAGAGGCCAGCAGCCATCTTTCTCCAACACATGGCAACCGACTTTGGTGAGCGAAGTAAATTATGCTTCATGGTCTTGTAACTGTAAGCTTCTACCTCAAATAAATACCCTTATAAAAGCCAGTAGATTACTGGTACTTTGCATCAGCACCCCTTTGGCTGACTAATACAGTGTAGCAATGATTTATGTCTATGAATCAGAACTCTCCACTGAAAGAGGCAGGATAGGCAGATTTTCAACCTTTTGTGTTTCATTATACTTGATCAAGAATAAAGAATAGAAATTGATGAATGCACAACTATGTGATTATACCAAATACTACTGAATATACCCTTTGGATATATGATATATTTTATTCATATGTATCAATAAAACTGATTTGTTTTAAATATATATATAAAATAGACATTTGAACATAAAAGAGACAAAAAACTTGATAGGAGAGTAAACACCCAGATTGTAACTTGCCTGCCCTTAAAAAAAAAGAGTGAAGTAAGGGTGCTAATTTTCTATCAGTGTTCAGGAAAGTTCCATATAGGATGTGAAATTTGAAGAGGCACCTTAAGGAAGAGAAAGCAAGAGCCCTGAATACATGAGGAAGTCTGTGCGCAGCAGAGAGAACATCCAGGGCAAAGACTCTTAAAAAATGGCTGTTTGTGATGTTCAAGATGAAAAGGAGTTCATTGTGGCAGGGAAAGGAGTAAGACTACTGTATTAGTCAGCCAAAGGGGTGCTAATGCAGAATACCAGAAATGGGTATGTCTTTATTGTTGTAGGATATGGAAAAACATCTTTCCCACTCCTACTCCCTTTAACTCTTCAGGCACCTTATCAGCTCTAGCACCTTCTCCCAACCCCCCTTTGACATGGCCGCTAAGGCTAAAACTAGGAACAAAGAACAGCTAGCCTTCTTCATGGAAGTTTAGGGAAGTTCGCGCCTAGTTTTCTGCCCTCCTCCCTGGCAACTGCAACCACCAATGCCCAACCACCATTCATCTTTAAACCCACCAATCCCTACCCTCCTTCCTGTTCGCACCACAATCTTCCCGCCGCTCCTGAACCCGCCAATCGGCAACTGCCAAATCCCCCTATGCCCTATAAAAGGTGTTGCGTTTTCTGAATAAACAGACCTGCGCCACCAGCCTCGTCTCCGCAGCTTCTTTACTGCGTCGCCCTCCACACCGGATTCCCCCACACGCCAGCCGGGCCACCAGCTCGGGGTCTCCTCTCCCACCCGGAGAGAGAGACAAACCACAGCCTCCTCACTTTATAAAGGGTATTTATTTGGGGAGGAAGTCCACAGTAACCAGGCCATAAAGCGTAAGTTTCTTCTCTCAGCAAAGTCCATTGCCATGTGTTGGAGCAAGACAGCTGCCAAAGTTTGCAAGGGTTCAGGCTTCTTGGGTTCCTCTCTTCCTGGGGCTGTGTTTCTCTCCCAGCTTAGCTCCTCTGTTTCCTCTACAAGGTCAGCTGTAGACGATCAGGCGAACAGCTCACCTCTCTTCTCCTGGGTCCTTCTGTCCAACATCAAAACTCCAACATCAAAACTGCTTCCAATGTCCTTTGCCTTGCCTTTTATATTTTATTCCCCCACCCACCAAGGGGTGGAGCTCAACACCCTACTGATGTGGCCCATTCAAAGCCCCAATTATAATTTAATCATGCCCAGATGAGCAGATCAGTTTACAAGCATAATCCAACATAGATTTTTGGAATTCATAATTATATCAAACTGCCAAACTGCAACAACTACAGTGAAGAAAGATGGTTTCAGAGGACTTTTATGAACAAGGTAGCCTCACTGCTGCTGAAACGCCAAACTCAAAAAGTCTTTATTCATGTTCTGTACCTCTCACATTTCATTAATTTGGTTGCAAAGCTATCTCACCAAATGAAAAATAACTAGTCTTATTGCCATTTTTAGAATTGTTTCAAGACTCTGTATTATAGAAGATGCATAATGGAATATATAAGCTCAGATATCCCTGGTCTGAGGCCTGCTCACACCACATCAAACCCATTATTACCACACACACAAACACAGAATGCACACTTTTACATCTTAGGGCCAAGTTAACAGCATGCACTTCTCACATTCAGCCACACTGATTATGTAAGGAGTAAATATGGTCCAAGCTGACAACATCAGGTTTTCTATTCCCCCGAAACAGAAATGATGCTCTGAAATTCTAGCTGACCAGCCTTCCTTGCATATGTATGGTGCTCTGCTTTATTGTGATCACCCTCTGACCTGTGTTTAAAAAACATAAAAATCTCCTCAAAAATAAGATAGGAGGGAATTAAAAGGACTTGATGCAAAAGGAAAGGTATAAACTCAGGTATTCCCTGAGAGACTGTTATGAAGAAAACTGTCCTTGGTTATGACAACATTCCAAGTCCAGTTATATCCCCTTGGAGCCAAGAAAAATTAATAAAAGATCAGAAAGTAATTCATCCAAAGGACAAATGCAGTGTTTGTTTTTTTTTTTTTGCAGTGACAAGAAACTTAATACATTGAACACTCCAAGAGTAAAATGTCCAATGGGAATAAGCAAAACATTTCACAACTGAAAATATATAGCAAGTACAAAAAGTGTTGGGAATTTTTACATAAAGTATTGATTTCTTTTTAAATTATATTAATTACAAAATTTCTGGAATTAGATATGCCTGATTTTGAATTTCAGGTGTGCCATATATTAGTTGATAAATTTTGATCTTGAAAACTTTCACCTGTTTAGTAGGCATTATGGCACCCATCTTCTTAAAACACTTAAAAGACTTAATCAATACACATGAAAACCTCAGCATCACTCCATCCTGTTACTGAAGAATTACTTCCCACTGGTAATGAGATGAGGTACATTTTTCTTGTGACTCTCAAATATCACCTTCTTTTTGCATCTCTCAGACTGTATTCAACAACGCTATTTCAGTTCTTATGCTCCGTCCCAGCAAATGCAGACTGGATTGTGCTCTAGATTATGAAAAGAATAAAGGCAACCTGTGGTCCAATGGAAAGAAACATGCTTTCCAAATGATAGCAGAAAGTGATGCAGTTTTTGAAATCAATCTAACCAAATAGGCACAATAAGGAAAATCGATATGAAAGAAAGGTAGCAAGAAGTATAAAAGTGATCTATTAACTAGATGGAAGCATAAATTTCTAAGTTTGAAAAGCAACGGAATGAACATAATATGTAATGATGATAGATACTCATACATTCCTCCTAATACATCTATACAGACAAAGAGGAACTAAATGGAAAAGGACAAAGTTGAGGTAAAAAACCTGCAGTTCTTTGTCTGAAAGATTATTTTTAAAAAAGAAGGAAAACTTACTCTAGTATACAAAAGCAATGGAGAACTAAATAGCCAATAAACAACATATTTAACTTCCCCTATAAAAGAATAATTGCTAAAGTGCAGGTGTAGGAGCTTCTCAATCCCCATCATGGAAGCTGGTATAAGCCTGTGCCCAGAACACTAAAGCATCTTAACCTGGAAAATGGGACCTTATTACCATCCTCCAAAGTCAGCATTCATGCCTCATGTCCCTGAAGAGGCAGGAGCTCCCACTATTTTTAAAATGTGTGTCTCTGGTCTTGAGGAGAGCTTGCAATCCTTGAAGGGAGTGCTGCTGTGTGATTTTTGAATAATTTTGCAGTAAAGACCTGGAATTTCTAAAAAGAAATCTTGCCAAGTAAAAGTTGTAGTATATCTGTTCCCTGTAGTATATTTTTTTAAAATAAAACTTTTTAATGTGACTATTCAATGTGAGAGTATATGTCTCATGAAATGTTTTTCAAGGAAAATATATACCTCCATTTGATTGGATATTTCCCATCAATAAAGATACTTGCTTAAATATACCTCATCTTAAATGTAAAATTAAAATGCCTCCATTCACTGCACACACTGCCATTACTAATCGCTATTTGCCTAGTCCCATTTAACTGCAAAAATCCTTGGATAGATATTCATCTGTTCCTGGAACTGCTTTATCTCTGCCTTTCTCTTTTCTAAAGGCTTCCATTCCCATCTCTTAATTATCTGCAATGTGTCCTGCTTTGCTGACTCAGATAGACACTTCCTTTTTAGCATAATTTAAAAAATCATTAACTGAGCAAGGAGGAAAAAAGTACAAGGACTCTCAGATCTGGGCTAAGCTTGATTGTCTCTAGATGAGCTCAAGTGAAAGCTCTTGGCTTCCATCCACTGTGGCTGTTTCCTGCAGTATCTACTGTGCTCTCCTTTTCACTTGGATGGAATTTGTAAGAAGGTCTTTCTGCAAAAGTCTGAATTCCTGTCTGGATTGTTGGTCATGGAGAATGAAGCTCTTTCCTCACAAAAGACAGCAGGAGAGAGTCAAGAAAACACACATATGCTGTCTAGCCCAAGGATACACAAGGTAATGGACAACAGCAAGGAGATATTCACAGCTCCGCCGTAACTGCTCATTAGACACTTCTCCCTCTTGTTGCTCCAATACCTAAGTAATCACTTCCCTGTGGGACACTGGTCTGGACAAAATGAAAGACTTTCTTATTGATTCTCTGTTCTTTAAAGTCAAGCTTATGAGTCAGGGGAATCCAGGTATTTTTACTCCAGTCTTCCATACTTCTAAACTGGTAGCAATTTACCCGTTCCATTGGCTTAAAATTTACTACAAAAGTTAAGAGTGAGAGACCCATGTGCACTAGGTCTCTTGATTTTCCAATGCACTGACATCGGCTGTGTATACAGCCCTAAGAGTTCCTATCAGAATATTGCTATTCTTCACTTCAAATAACTGGAGATCTGTGTTCATTTGACACAAAACCATGGATACTACAAACCTTTATTTGAGGTAGGCAAAATGGCATTGGTTTAAGTGGGCACTCACCAGTTGTCTCACAAAAGACAGCTGATTGGGAACAGGATCTTGCCTGAGTAAGATGTTCTGGGAGCCCACGGAGGGGGAGCCTTTGGGGCATTGATCTGGAGGGAGCTGGACAAGGAGATAGATTGCTCAAGATAAAACCGTGTTTTTAGCCCTGTGCCTGGAAATCGCAGACAGCTAAGCCCCACCATCAGGGCAAAGGGCCAGGATGAACCCCTACTCCTGCTGGCCACCCATGGAGAGGGAGCATTCTCTGAGAGTGGAAGGGTTCTGGCAAGGGGCAGAGAAGGGTTTCCTTTCTGTGGATTTGGTTGCCTGGACCCTCTTTGAGCTTTAGGGAGCATACCAGCCAGCTTGAGGTGCACCAGGTAGAGGGGAGATGTGAATCTGCTGAGGAAGCCTGATTTACCTAACCACTCTGGGATACAGAAATTTGGCCTGAGAGAGGACAGAGTCAGCCTATTTAATAGTTCCATGCTGAGGACTATTAGAATTTGAACTCCCCTTAGGGAGTCAGGCAGTGGAAAGTGCTTAATACGTTTCCAAGAGCATATTTAGGTTCCCCTGGGAGAAGGGGATTCTAGAAGAGGCTTGAAAATCATTTCTGTACTGTGAACTCAGTCATCAGGGTCAAATTTTAATTTCAAAAGGGAACTCAACCTGACCAGGAGACAGGAGGTGCATCTACTCACACAGCCTGCTGAAGCCTACTGCCCTAGGAGAGTCGAACCTTCCCAAGGGAAAGTAACTGAATAGTTTTCTGAAGAACTTACTGAACCAGTTTCAAATAAAGCTCAGTGAAGGAGTTTCTGACTTGTATATATGAGGTACCTAGTTTGATTCCTGGCTCCTTTAAGAGTAGCAATCCACTGGGATATCTAACATGCAGCTCATACTCTAGGACAGGGAAAACATATTTTTGTACTAGCTTCTTCTGGGTCCCTTATTTAAAAAAATTTTTTATAAATATTACTTTAAATTTTTTAAATTTAGTTTACTCGCTAAAACCCACCTCAAAACCTGCAGAGAGAAGCCTGCAGGGTAACTGATTGATGAACAGAGGCAGCCTGAAAAGCTCCACAAGCACCCAAGAAGGAATGCTGTTATTCCTTAGCTTTGTTTGACCACTTGTTTGTGTGTTTGTTTGGTTGTTTTTGTTTCTTGTTTTTTTTTTTTCCTGTTCCCTCCCCCAACTCTTTTTTTTTTTAAATTAGGTATATGTTAGACATATAGCAAATGCTACACCCAAATACAGTGGTATACACATTCTTCTCGAGTGCAAATGGATCATACTCCAAGATAGACCACATGATAGGCCACAGAACAACTTTCAATTAATTCAGAAAGATTGAGATTATACAAACTAATTTCTCTGACCACAATGGAATTAAATTAGAAATCAGTAATGGCCAGAGATCCAGATTAGGCACAAATATATGGAATTTAAACAACACACTCTTAGACAAACAGTGGATCAAGGAGGAAATCTCAAAAGAAATCAGTAACTACCTTGAAATGAATGAAAATGAGAACACAACATATCAAAACCTATGGGATTCAGCAAAAGCTGTAATGACAGGGAAGTTCACAGCCATAAATACATATATCAAAAAATAAGAAAGAGCTAAAATTGAAGGCCTAATTACACACCTGGAGGAATTGGAAAAGCAGCAGCAAACTAACCCCAAAGGTAGTAGAAAGGAGGAAACGACAAAGATTAAAGCAGAACTAAATGAAACAGAAAATAAGAAAGCACTAGAAAAAATAAACAAAAACAAAATCTGGTTCTTTGAGAAGATCAATAAAATTGAAAAACCCTTAGACAGACTAACAAAGAAGAAAAGAGAGCAGATGCAAATACACAAAATAAGAAATGAGGAAGGGGATATCACCATTGACCCCACAGAAATAAAGAGTATCATAAGAGGATACTTTGAAAAATTATATTCCATTAAGAATGATAATTTAGAGGAAATGGACAATTTCCTAGACATTCACAAGCAGTCTACATTGATGAAAGAAGAAATTGATGAACTCAACAGTCCAATTACAAATAAAGAGATAGACTCAGTCATCAAAAGCCTCCTAACTTAGGACTTCTTAGGTCTCAGGACCAGATGGCTTCACAGGTGAATTCTATCAAACATTCTGGAATGAACTAACACCAGTCATACTTAAGGTCTTCCAACAAAAAGAAGTAGAAGAAACATTGCCTAACTCATTCTATGATGCCAAAATTACCCTAGCACCAAAGCCAAACAAAGATGCCACAGAAAGGAAAATAACAGATCAATATCTCTAATGAACCTAGATGTTAATTTCTTCACCAAAATACTTGCTAATCACATTCAGCAACATATCAAATGAATTATACACCATGACCAAGTGGGTTTCATCCTGGGTATGCAAGGATGGCTAAACATAGGAAAATCAATCAATGTAATACACCATATAAACAGCTTGAAAGAAAATAATCACATGATCGTATCTATAGAGTCAGAAAAAGCATTCGACAAAATACAGCACACTTTCCTGATAAAAACACTGCAAAAGATAGGAATAGAAGGAAACTTTCTGAACATTATAAAGGGTATATATGAGAAACCCACAGCTAACATCATCTTCAATGGTGAAATCCTAAAAGCCTTCCCTCTAAGTTCGAGAAAAAGACAAGGATGCCCACTATCACCGCTCCTATTTAACATTATCTTAGAAGTACTTGCTTGAACACTGAGGCAAGAAAAACATATAAAAGGCATCCAAAATGGAAAGGAAGAAGTAAAAATTTCACTATTTGAAGATGATATGATCCTATACATAGAAAGTCCTGAAAAATCTAAAACAAAGCTTCTAGAACTTATAAATGAGTTCAGTTAAGTCACAGGCTGTAAGATCATTCCTCAAAAATCAGTAGCATTTCTGTATACCAATAACAAGCAATCTGAGGAGGAAATCAAGAAACAAATACCATTTACTATAGTAACTAAAAGAATCAAATACTTAGAAATAAATTTAACTAAAGATGTAAAGGACTTATATACAGAAATTTACACAACACTATTAAAGGAAATCGTGGAAGACTTAAATAAATGGAAGAATATTTCCTGATTTTTGGATAAGAAGACTACACGTCATTAAATGTCTATCCTACCCAAACTAATCTACAGATTTAATGCAACCCCAATTAAAATCAACACAGCATTTTTAATGAATTGAAAAAACTAACTTCAAAATTTATTTGGAGTATAAGAGGCCCTGAATTGCCAAGGATATATTGAGAAAGAAAAGTGAAATTGGAGGTATCATACTACCTGACTTTAAAACATACTACAAAATTACAGTGGTCAAAACTGCATGGCATTGACACAAGGATAGACATACTGATGAATGGAACCAAATTGAGAGTTCTGATATAGATCCTCACATATACAGTCATCTGATATTCAACAAGGCCACCAAACCCATTTAGTGGGGAGAGAAGGCCTCTTCAACAAATGGTGCTTCAAGAACTGGATATCCATATCAAAAAGAATGAGAGAGGAACACCATCTCACACCTCATACAAAAATCAACTCAAGATGTATCAAAGATCTAAATATAAGAACCAAGAACATAATGACCTTGGAAGATAATTTAGGGAAGAATCTACAGGACATAGTAATAGGAAATGGTTTCATGAACTCCACACCCGAAGCACAAGCAGCAAAAGAAAAAATAGATGAATGGGATCTCCTCCAAATTAAAAACTTTTGCACCTCAAAGGATGTTATCAAGAAAGTAAAAAGGAAGCCTACCCAATGGGAGAAAATATTTGACAACCATATATCTGATAGAAGTCTAATATCCTGCATATATAAGAAATCCTACACCTTAAAAATAAAAAGACAAACAAGCCATTTAAAAAGTGGGCAAATGACCTGAAAAGACACTTCTTCAAGTAAGAAATACAAATGGCTAAAAAGCACATGAAAAGATGCTCAGCATCACTAGTTATCAGGGAAATGCAAATCAAAACTACAATGAGATGCCATCTTACACCCATTAGAATGGTGGCAATTAAAAAAACAGCAGACTATAAGTGTTGGAGAGGATGTGGAGGAATGGGAGCACTCATCCACTTCTGGTGGGAATGTAAAATGGTCCAGCCATTGTGGAGGACAATTTGGCAGTTACAAAATAAACTAACTATAAAACTTCCAAAGGATCCAGCAATTCCAATGCTGGGTATATACCCTGAAGAATTAAAAGCAAAGACACGACCAGATATATGCACACCAATGTTCATAGAGGCATTATTCACTATTGGCAAAAGTTGGAATCAATCCAGGTGCCTATCAACAGATGAATGAATAAACAAACTGCGGTACATACATACAATGGAATATTACTCAGCTGTAAGAAGGAATAAAGTGCTACTACACTGGATAACTTGAGGACCTTATGTTGAGTGAAGCAAACCAGGCATTTAAGAATGAGCAGTACATGACCTCACTGATATGAATTAAGGAAATTGAACAGACTTAGAGAGCTATTGTCTGGAAGATAGGTTTACAAGAAATAGAAAGAGAGGAGAAAGTTGTGAGCCATCACCCATAATGACGTAATCTATGGTAAGTTGAAAGAGTGTAGTTACACATTGAAGGGATAGGAAGGAGGGTAGTGATATTATTGGGTTGAGTGATGCAGGGTTGACCAGTAGGTAGATTAGGAAGGGTGGAATAGAAGGTCCAGGGTACTGGGGAGAGGGTTGGGAGAGGGACCATGTGAACACTGCGGGTATGTGGTTGAAAATAAAAAGTTGGGAATGCTCTTATGGCAACATGACAAGGAAGCATTACTTGTCTACGGTGTTGGATGTAGGGACATTTGGGAAAGGGCGCACCAGGCAGGAGCAGGCTTCTAAGGAGTGTGTGAGTGATCATTCTGTCATAATGTGTTGTATCAATGGTTGGAGACTCACATAATGAGTGGGAAGGAGTTGAACTCCCATCCTCGGGAGGTCAGATTTGTTCAGAAATAGACAGGTGGGAGTCTTTCGAGAGCAAGGGCAATTCGTAATGGGGGGGGCAAACCAGTGTATCAAGACCTCAGTCTTGTTGCATGTAACTATGGATCTTGTCATCCAACAAGTCAAGCCAGGGGGTCACCATTGGCCCCAGGGGGATAGGGAGGGATGAATAGAAGACATCTGACAGGGTGTGTTTAGTGGTCAGTGGAATTGTTCTACATGATCTTACAGTGATGGACACAGGACATGGTAAATATCATCAAAGTTTATAAAAGTGTACCGTCTACAATGTAACCACAGTACAAACCATTGACCAGGTTTAGTAACTATGTGTCACTACTGTATATCAGTTATAACAAAGCTACCATCCACATATAAAAAGGTATTAATTGAGGAGGGGAGGGAAAGTATGTTGGGTATAGGAGAGTCTCCTGTACTCTATGTGTGACTTTGTTGTGACCTAAGACTTCTTTGAAAATATAATGAAAAATAGACACTGGGGAATAAGTGGCAGAGAGTGCCATGGTACAGACAGGACACTAGATATTGCAGTGATGAAAGGCAAAATGTCAAAAAAAAATTTTAATTGTTTAAAATATTTTCATTTTTTTATATCCCAATCTTTTAATTTTGGAAAAAGACCTTGAATAAAGGGGGTGGGGGAAGGTAAAGACAAATTAGTTTATATGGCTAAGAGACTTCAAAGTGAGTCAGGAGGTCATCGCAGAGGTAACGCTTGTGCACATCTCAGCAGAATTTCATAGACTTCCTACACGGATATTACCCCAAATAGTGGGGCTCCTGAGGGCTCTGGAGATACCCAGTTCCCATGGTCATGGCAGATGGCTCCAGAGTTTGATGCCTTGCCTGTGGGCCCTACTTTGGTGTTTGTGCTCCTGAGAGTGACAGAGTTGAACTCAATTATGTCTTCCCTGCACATGGCTCATCAGTTGCTTCTATTTAAACCTATACATGGTGCTGGAGCTTGTAGGTTTAAGTACAGAGACTCGAGTTCTTGGGCTGTTCATGTGCCAGCTGGTCCTGGAACCTTGGTGGAGCTGCAACTCCTATTCTAAAGCTCATGGGACTCACCCAGGACAACTGGAGGGGAAATGATGATGGACAATGGCCATCCCAAGGAATGGAGAAAGTCTGCAGCTGTAGGCAGGATAGTCCCATTCATTTTCCCCATGGGTGGAGTCACATCATTATCACAGAATCCTCAAGATTGGGGAAGAGCTGTGGACTAGAGCTGACTTACAGGTATTCTACTATAGATATATTGTGATTCTACCAATGGATAAAATGACAACATTGATGTGGAGCCAGTGGCCACTGGATGCTCTTGGGGCAGGGAGAGGGAAAAAGCATTGTCCTTATTTCGGGACTTGTGAATCGTCCTGAGTGACATTGCAATGATTGATATAGGGCATTTTAAGTCATCACATAACATGCAGAACTGTGTGGAAAGAACGTAGACAACAATGTGAACTATGGTCCATGCTTAATGGCAAAGCCCCAGGATGTGTTTATCAATTGCAATGAATGTGCCACACTAATGAAGGATATTTATGTGGGAGGTTGTGGGAGGTGTGATGGTGGGGCATATGGGAATCCTTATAATTTTTGTGTTAACATTTATATAATCTAAGTATCTTTTAAAAATATTTAAAAAAAGAAAAGAAAAAAAACTTTTGTTGATAATACTAATTAAAAGCAATTAGGAATATTATGTTTATAACACAAGTTAAGACCTGTAATTTAGGCCCTCATCTATAAAATGATTGCTGATTATAAGATGTATGTTATAGTGAATTTCTCATTTTAATATAATGTACATATTTTACCTAACACATTATATTGAAGGTCTCAATTAATTTCCCCCATATCCTTAAAGGATGCTCAATTAATTTAGTTAAGAGACAGAGTATAATTCATTTTGAAAAGAATGAAAAGAAAACTAATATTTATATGTTATATTTTTATTTTTATATTTATATATTTAAATTTTTTATTATACAGTTTTACAATTTACTGGTAAATGTGTATTCATGATATTGTCCTGTCATTAACATACATTAGTTAAAGTTTACTTCAACTCTAACAGAAAATCTGAAAGTTTTTTAGATATTATATTTTATTGAAATGAACTTTCAAAATTTTGTCAATGTTGATGTATGTTATATTATTTATCACCAAAATCTTTAAGAAATCCAAAAAGCTGTATTAAATAGTTAATTGTTTTTTTCTTAAATCCTCTGAAACATGTAAGTTTGTAATAGCCTTCGGATTTTCAGGCCAAAAAGATATGCAAATAAGAGCATGCAGAATATGTTTAAACATGTTTATGATATTTTTTTACAGTTATGGCAAAAATACTTTCAAATTTCAGATACTGAAAAATTACCCTCAGTAAATAAAAGGTATGATGGTCCAAGTTACTTCTTAGTAAAGGATATATCACACCAATCAATTTTTGTACCAAATTATTAAAAGCATTGAAAACACTTGTGTCTTCTAATTGCCAAACAGTGTATTCATGTTGTCAAAGAAGACACAACAGAAATTTAAAAATCTCAAACTATTGCATTTCTTAAAATAAGAAAATATTGCTGTTGCTTGGAAAATATACCTCACTTTTCTTCTCAAACTTACTGTAAATGCTCACATATAATTCTGTTATTTCTCTGAATAGACATGTTTCACACAGGAGTTTTTGATTAATGTTAAAAAATACTTGATAATTTTAATCACAAATAATGACAGATTAGTGGATCAACAATTTATTCAGTAATATAGATGGCATATGGACCTATGCAAGTAATGATCTGATATTTGCTGTATAATTCTACCCATTAATAATACTTAAGCCAAGAATCTGATATATGATCCATTCAGTTGTAGTATGTTTCCCTGTGATTTGATAAACAAAAATATATCAACACAATGTCAAGATTTTTCTTTTTTCTTTTTCTTCCTTCCTTGCTTCCTCCCTCCCTTCCTCCCTCCCTCCCTCCCTCCCTCCCTCCCTTCCTTCCTTCCTTCCTTCCTTCCTTCCTTCCTTCCTTCCTTCCTTCCTTCCTTCCTTCCTTCCTTCCTTCTTTTTCTTACTCTTTTTGTAAAAGAGCAACTCAATAATTTTGGGGTTAATTAGTACACAACAGAGTGCCTAAAGGGAAAAATACAAAATGGCACTTAAAACCAATACCAGTACTAATCTGTCATGGTTACAACTAAGGATATTAATAATTTTTGTGTTACATATCACTTTTTTAAGAATGTAAATCAGAGCCATTAACTTGAATTTTAGGTATATACACTTTAAAATATTGTAATCTGTGCAAATTTGTATTTAGAGTTAAAACAAGAAGAGAACATTCAACTAGGGACGTTTATATTGATAGTAAAGTTCTTCAAGTTAACAATGACTTCCTCTTCTATTGTACTTAACACAGGCTATACAATGTTCTCAGAGGGTTCATTATGTGAAAAATGTCAGATACAGCTTAAGACCTTACTTTGAAAGGAACTAAAAGAAAGCAAATTAGAAGGTAAGACTACATCTTTGTTTTTAAATAAGTGGTCTTAATTTTTCTTATTATAGAAAAGATTAATCTGTGTATTATAAATACATCTAAATCATTCATTTTTGCAGCTTTCAGATAAAGTCCAGCACTTCATTTATACAAAGTCTGTGAGAAGAGGTCAGTAGAGTTAATCTAATCTTAAATCGTGACAGCATCCATTCAGGTCCTTGACACAATCCCTTGCCAGTAAGAGCTCAACATGCCTGGATATGCCATTGGTGATATTTCATAGAAGTTAGTTTCAAAACCTGGGAGATTTCTGCTACAGTTATACATTCTACAAAATCTTGTTTATGTAAAAAATTCAGCAAAACATGTTTTCTTACGTCTCATGCACTAACATTTTAAACATTTTTTCTCTAGTTAGAGATCCTTTCTCTGTACTGTCCACAACAACTATTACCAACTCAGTGTTAGTAAAGTAAGTGCTCCAGAAAGAATGAAGAGATTCTTGGTCACCAATATATCTCATTAGACAACTTGTATTATTAACAACTATCTCTTCTATATTATTTCCTATTGTAAGGAAAGTACTTAAAACTTCATTCATAGAAAAATTTTAATTATAATAGTTTTCCCCAAAAATGTGTATTATCTGCTTCTGATGATTGAATAATCTCCAAACCCTGGTGAAGAGAATTTCCATTCTCAGGCAGCAAACTCCACTACAGCCACCGGGTCACCTGGTTTTCCCTGGTTCAGGCTCAGGGGGAGGAGAGGGACACCCCAGAGCCTCCACTTCTCATGGACATCCTCCTGCCTCCTGCCTCTTGGGCAGCTGCAGTGGCAGCTACTACGTGGGTGGTGAGCAAATCTGAAATTTTAAGAATTTTCCATTCCCATTGCCTCAATCTCTTGGGAAACTGTAAGCTAATATTTTTCTCTATGAATTTGCTTCCTCTGTTTCACATGAGCAGGATCATACAACATTTCTCTTTTGTATCTGTATTATTTCACCCAACATGATGTCTTACAGGTTTATGCATGTAGAAGCATGTATCAAATCTTCATACCTTTTTTCCAAGGTATTTTATTGAGGTGAAATTCACATAACATAAAAGTAATCATTTAAAAGTGAACAGTTCAGTGGCATTTAGTATATTTACAATGTGGTGCAACCACCACCTCTATCTAGTTTCAAAGCATTTTCATCGTAACCCAAGACCCATTTAGCATTCACTTCCCATTCCCTCCTCTCCCCAGACCCTGACAAACACCAATCTGCGTTTTGTCTACATGGTTCTTTCGATTCTGTATATTTCATATAAATAGAATCATACAATATTTAACCCTCTGTGCCTGACTTCCTTCACTTAGCATAAGTTGCCTAATGACTAATGATGTTGAGGATCTTTTCATGTGCTTTGTGCTCATTTGTCTATCTTTGGAGAAATATTTGAGTCCTTAGCCCATTTTGAAATTGTATTGTTTGCCTTTAGTTGTTGAGTTGTAAGGATTCTGTGTTTATTCTGGATATTAAAACTTTACTGGTTACATGAATTCCACATATTTTATTCCATTATGTAAGTTGACTTTTCAGTCCTTTT
The DNA here is from genome assembly GCA_029593785.1 of Cabassous unicinctus. Taxonomy (NCBI): domain Eukaryota; kingdom Metazoa; phylum Chordata; class Mammalia; order Cingulata; family Chlamyphoridae; genus Cabassous; species Cabassous unicinctus. The sequence continues at coordinate 1,820 of JAQZBX010019518.1, read as the reverse complement.
TAATAGAGAAGTTGTAGATTTACAGGAGATCATGCATAAAATAGAGTTCCCATATACTGGCTATATTATCGACATCTTGCATTAGCATGGTACATTTGTTACAATTGATAATTTATAATAGCGTTTTTACCTATAGTCCATCTTTTACATTAGGATTCCATGCTTGAGTCGTACAGTCCTATGGTATTTTTTATGTATTTATTTTTATTCTAGTAATATATATACAACCTAATATTTACCATTTTAATTACATTCAAATTTATGTAAATAAATGTCCTAGTATGCATGATATTTATGCTCTGAAATTGATGGGATGTACACATATTTTGGAAATCTTGCCCTGGGAACCTATTTGCAAAGATGCATTCTGATGTTATGAGAATAAAATCCACTCAATGATTTCCCTCTTTTTATCTGGGTCAGTTTCTTTGAGTCACATCTATTTTACTAAATTTTCCTGCCCATCTCAATATGTATTTCCTTATTTTGAGAATATATATCATCCATATTTGTAACTCAATGTCTATTAGAGATTTTGGCATGTAGTTCACGCTGATATATTTGTTGAATCAAGGGACCAATAGATCAGTGGATGGCTAAGTATACAGTAGAGTCTGGACCAGAAAAATACAAATTTATTGAATTAGTGAAAGCCTATTACCTGCAAAAAAACTTCAAAATCATTTACTAAAAATGACAACACTTCCTATTGTTAACAGTGTTTTCATTTTTTATGCGTTTAAATTTGTAACTCTTATATCATTTTTCTTTGTTACAGATGAGTAAGGAAGGACTTACAAAAATTATGTATCTAGCTCAAAAGTTACAGAGGTACTGAAGAGGCAGAGGTAGGTTTCAAACCCAGACCTTCTAAAGTGAGTACACTCCCTTAGCATCACATTGTATTCCCCCAGGCGAACATGATATGAATAATAGATTAACCTCAAAGAGATCAGGAGTTCTTTTGAATTAAACTTCTACTTCTGGGCAGATGATAGATGCTTCCCAAACAAGGAATGTTCAGTCTATAGTGTATGCAGCTCCAAAACAAACCAAACAAAAGAGTAAGACCCTGATTAGACAAGTTAATTTCCATTGGCAATTCACAATTTTCATATTTGAACATATCCTCTCCACCTCTGGGCATTTGTAAGTTATTTGTCAAAGTGATTAATGAGAAAATATATTTCCTGGATATTTTAATTTCACTTTGATTGATTGTTATTGAAACTGAGCATATTTTCACATTAATAACATATTTGTATTTTTGCAGTCTGAATCATTGGTTCACATCCTTTGATTCTTTAACTTCTTTAGTATGTTTTATTCTTATTTACATCTTTTTAATTTTTTAATTCACGAGTTGTAAGTTTACAGAAATACCACGTAAAATGAAATCATTCCCATGTACAACATGATTGTTAACACTTTACTGTATACCTTTGTTACAACTGAATAAAGAATATTTTCTTTATAATGATTTTACATTCAGGTCTTCATGGGCTTAAGTCCATCTTTTATGTGCTAAGTTTTATCCCTTTGTTTTTTCAACTCAGTTTATGCTCAGAGAGTTAATCTATACTTTTCTCTAGAAGTCTCATGCTAATTTTAATCTTTCCTGCAATTTTAATTTATGGCAACTGATGTTAAGATATGAATTTAATTTTATTTCCTTCCAACAAATGATCAATTGTACAAGAACCATTTCTTTTTAAATGCTTCTCTACTCTTTGATTTTGATAACAATGAGTAGATATCAATTTTTGTAATTTAATCACTTTTATTTTACAAGATTTTAAAAAGTATTCTACTGTATTTAT
>JAQZBX010019517.1:0-33745 GCA_029593785.1 Cabassous unicinctus | reverse complement strand
AAGACAAAGTAATAGGTAATGAAGCAAGAAATAACTACCAAGTGCTAATAAATTTTTTTTTTTTTCTAAGTAGATCAGAGGAGATTGAGAAGGGTCTGAAGACCAATTCTCACAATCTGGTGGGGCTGTAACTGAAAGCTCCCGGGGTCGGCTATTGGATGTGTCCCCCGTGGTCCCCTTCCTCATCCTGCTGGAGACAAGGGACTGTCCATCTTTGTCCCAAGCTTTTGAGTGTATAGGTTTAGAGTTGGGGATATGTTAGTATCACAGAATGACAATTAAAATTTGCATTTTAAAATTGTTAAAGTATGCTTTGCTGAACAGTTCCAAAAAGTTTTCTACATTATAAAATACTTTTTAAATGCTATAAAAATATAATCTCCAACTCTCCAAATGCACTTGGTCTAAATGTGCCCCTCCCCCACCCCCATTAACATCATCGAATCATAGTTTGTTCTACCACCCACCCTTCCTGCAGAATAATTTCTGTTTTCAGGGTCATTGATTTTCAGTGACTTTCCAGGAGGGGAAGGAAAAAAAAAACTAAACTAAAACATGGGCAAGGGGGCAATAACTTAGTAGAAGAATTTATCCTTTATGTGAATTTACACATTCGAAATACCAGTGAAATACTTGATCATGGAATGATGTACATCCAGAGAGTGCTTGACCTCAAAATGATTAACAGGACACAGTCCATGAAATTAATACTAATGAGAATAAACTATCATTTAATAGCCCTCACTATGTGGCAGAAACTGTTTCAAGCACTTAACATAAATTGATTCATTTAATTCTTACCACAAACCCTATGAGATAGGTGTTACTACTATATCCACATTTTCTAGATGAGAAAACTGAGGCTCAGAAGTGTTAACTAACTTGCTCAAGATCGAACAAGCGCCATGTGGCAGGATCTGAATTTGAACCTTGGTGTTCTGATTCTAGAATCCGCATTTTTAATAATTACACTGTGGGACCTATAGTAATGCTAAATTCAAGATAATAGAGAATTGGTCTTGAATTCAAATGCTCGTTTTTACGTTTTAAGTTTATAGGTTTTAAATCATTCTAGTTTAGGGACTCTAGGGAAAAGAGCAAAAGATTGGATTATTTCTTGCCTTCCAAGCATTTCAATAGCAGAAGGTAAAAGAGCAGTGGAAAGCCAGCTTCTGTTGTACATTAAGAAGGTGGTGGGATAAGTAGGAAGTGAATAGCAAGGCACCCATCGTCATATCTATTTTCCTGTCGAAAATACTGTCATTTATGTTTTTCACGGCCCCTTATACATGAGATTGAAAAAATTTTCCCTAAAATTTCAGGTAGAAAAGAGTTTTTCTTTGAAAGCAGTTTTGTTTCAAGTTATCAGATATGATCCTATAATATATACCAGGCTTCCCTTTTTTGTGCCTTGTGTACCAAGAAGCTTAAAACTATTAATACATTTTCTTCTCACTCTTAGCAACTCTCTTTATACTAGTATTTCTGGTAAAGCTACCCATCTTGCTAAAAATAGCTCCAGTGCTAATTTTATTGATCCTATTAGACTCTTACAAATTCATTTTGAAAGCAGTTGGGGTAAAAATAAAAGTACATTTAAAAGAAGTTCTCATTAATTTGCTTTTATCTGAGAACCGGAGAGTTTGTCAGATATGGCTTTGCCACCCTGCCCTTTGGAAGCCTCTGACTTCACTCATTTAACTTGTAAATAGAAATACCATGAAAACAATGACAGAAAGAACCCTGAGAAAAATCCATGGCTAATATATGTGTGTATTTACGAAAGTCAAGTGTGCTCTGAATGAGCACACACAGGCATGAACCCCAACACAAAAAGAAAATTGCTTTTGTGAAAATCTGAATTAGATGGCAGTCATAGACTCAGCATTTCACCCATTTGTCTAATAAAAGGTGAAAATCAGGTCCTTATTAATTAGGTTATCATCGTTAGGGGGTAGATTTGAATTTAATGCTTGTGAAATGGCATGTGTAACCATGCATTTGTGAAATTTAAAATCTCTCTTGTTTTGCATCTCATCCATACTTTCTGGGATTTCTTCTTTATAATAAGAATTCACTTTCATGAGTTTACCAGCTGCAAGCCTGTTTTGTTTCTTAAAGCATCCAGATACAACTGGTCCATAATTAAAACACTTTTCTCATTTAAATGTTTACTACAAATCAGAGCTTAAGATCTTTGTTGTGAGGTTGCACACCTTCTCTAGCTTCTAGTCTGTCAGAGGCCAGTCATAGCTGAGTTAGTTTTAGGAGATCAATTTAAGGCTTTTGCTCATACGCCTTTGCTGGGAGCATTTTGCAACCAAGAATTGCTGCCTGCTGCCCAGGCTTTGTTCTCATGTCCTGTAGTTGTTATGACTTGGAAAAAAAAAAAAAAGTCAGTCTCCAGAGATGGCAAATAAAAAGGTATTTCTTTCCATGGTGTTAGAAAATATTAACAACTGATCAAATATGGTAAAGTTCCAGTGGAAGACTTCTTAGAGAGACAAAGGTTAAATTTTAAAAACAGACTTTAAAACCACAGGTGTCATGAACAAATTGAGTCATATTTTTAATTTGAAAAAGGAAAGCATATTGGCCTTCCAGAGTGTCAGAAGTAATACGGGTTGGTAATACAAAATCACCAACACATCTTTGTTTTGCTTTGCTTTACTTTTCTGCACAGAAACGAACCAATGGACTCCGAAGAACTCCCAGACCGGTGGATCCAGGTGCGTTTCTGATGATACATCTTGCAGTCATGACTTCAGTTAAGTGATTATAAAGAATATGGGAATTACTGTTGGAAGTCAGGTCTGTCATTGGCCTTTGTCCCTCACGGTTTAGTGTGTGTTGTGTGACAAGGAGCCGGCATCTTGCGTGTAAATCATTCACTTGACACTGCTTCCAAGGCAGGGTCACGCGATGAATAACTGCCAGTGCCGCACTCTTTCCTTAATCAGCGACGGAGCTCGTTATTTGCTTCCTGAAAGCCCCAGCATGCTTGGTTAATGCTAACACATCTAACACACTTCTCCTGCCCCTTCCCAAATCTCAAGGAAATCAGCCAGCAAGCTGGCACTTAAAAACTAGCATTTTCTATGGGGCTGGAACATTTTGGGAAAATACTCTTCTTCTTATATATATTTTGTAAGGGAAGTATGGATTTAAGGACTTTATAAACCAGTGTCCTCTCTAGAGACCAATTATCTGTCTGAAGAAAACATTCCATTGTTTTCTATTTAGCATTGTGAGGTTTGTCTTGTCATTATTTTCGTATAGTTATTTTTTTCATCCATTAAGCAATGCCTTCCACAGCTTAATTACCAAAGATTTGTTACGTACATGGGCATATTATTGTGGGTAAAATGTATTCACAGTTAAAATGATTCCAAATATATGAACTTGATGATAAATCAAGTGGAACATAAAATATAGAGTAGACTTGCTGGAAAGTAATCTGGATTATGTGTTTTGTTTTGCTTTCTCATCATAACCGGTGTTCACCTAGTTATAAAGTTTAGCTTTCAGAGCGTTACAGCTTTTAACTGAAACCACACCCATGGTAGTCATGGCAGTTTATGAGCCGTTTGAGAAGATTTGTAGGAGCTTTGTTGCCTCTGGCTAGAAATTGCCTCACTTGTGTCCTGAGATCAGTTTAAATCTTTTAACTACAGAAGAAAATGGAGGCCATTAGAAAATAGGGGTCTGGGTTACTTTTTAATAGTTCTGACTTTCTCAAGACAATACCCTTAGCAGAAGACTCTGCAGTCATATTTAGAAGCGATTCCCCCTGTTCTGTCTGTCTATAGGCATGTATGACTGTGAACATAATTTTTTAAAAAATATTTTGTGTGAGCTATAGTATTTCTACTTCAGAAAATTATCTGTTCTTTATAAGTGTTGGTTTTTTAAATGTTTTCTCTATTTTCTGGACAATTTTTAGGCCGTTTTTCTCCAGGGTCATGTGTTTCTACATATGTAGTGTGTCAGTAGGAGCATATTTTGATTATTAAAATTTTACTTTATAGTCACATTGTTTAAGAATCTTTAGATTATTTAGGGGGTGGGCACATTGAATTCACAGATCATAAATATGGCAAAGTAGACCAATAATAAAATAATTTCCCTCCTTTATCTGATGGCTTTGTCTAGGTATATCTTTTCTGGTATTCCTATTTGTTCAAAGATTTTAGGGCTTCGTGAAAAAAAAATTTAAAAATACAAAAGAAGTACTGCTGTATGTTATATTTGTAAGACTATATTTAATTTTTCCCCATTAGATAGAGTGTATTGCTCAGTTTTCTGTAGCCTTGGAAAAAAAAAACCAATTGAGGCGCCTGCCTGTTGCAGCTGCTACTGTGGTAACAACTTTGTCCCACTGTAGCTGTCTTTTTTTGGTGTTAGGCTTGAATGATGTGTCCAGGGCTGTTGTTATTTGCATCTCTGCCTCTTTCTGCAGGCAGGTTGCAAAGCTTCTCTGTTCAAAGTTAACCCTTTCTTAATGACTCTTGCTCTGAGTTGATCCTGATGTGGCTGTTTAGCACATTTCCACATTTCCACGATTGTGTGGAAGATATTTCACCCTAAGGTGTTTAAACAAGGGATTAGAAAAAGAGAAGCTGCCTCAGCATGGGCAAACTGCTCCCAAGGTGCATTATTTACAGTTAATGCTTTAACCGGGGAGAATTCTTTTGTGTGTTCTCTTCTGGCTAATTTAGTGGACCTCTCCAAGAACTGATAGACTGACTTGCTTTCCAGGGCCTCACGTAGGGTGGCATGTAGAAAAACGGATTCAGTGGTTTGGGAGACCAAGTGAAACCACTTTATCAGGTTCAAATTTCAGATATCTTCTCCAAATACCTTTTGTTCTGAAAAGGAAGTTAATGCACAATTCTGTGGGTAGGAGGTGCTTAATAAATATTTGTTAAATGAATTAATGAATGGCTGCACTCTTTGTCTGTATGTGTTGGCTCTGTTGCTTTTTAAAATTCTTGCTGCACAGGTTCTAATGAAACGTGGTGTAGTGTAGTGGTGGGAAGTGTGGCTCCGAGTCGCACTGCCTGGATTCAGTGCTGGGCTGGGCTCTTTCCTGTTTAACCTTCAGCAAGTTGCTTTATCTCTCTGCACAGTAGTTTCCTCATTTATAGAAGGAGACTAATCACAGTATCTACCTTATACAGTTGTTGTAGGGATTAAGTGAGTTAATATATGTGAAATACTTAGAACTGTGTCTATTATGTCATAAATACTAAGTGGCAGTAATTATTATAACAATTACTTTGTATTAGAGCATGTTATCTAACACTGGGCATTTTGTCACATGTAGGAGAATCAATAATATTTTCCAGTTATTTCTTTGCAAAATGCACCCCGAATTTTATGTAGTTTCCTGTGAAGCAAGAAATGACATAATCACAGTCATTGCCAGATTTTCCATTATTCCAGAGTACCCTGCTTACCTATTAGGTTCCGTGATCTTCTGTTGTCTGTGAAGAACGGCTGTGAACATGGTGGCTGAGAACTTTTTGGTGAAGTTAATTGTGTTTGTGATTGTGATAAAGTGACAAAGAAGGGAAAAATCCCAGGGTTGAAAATGCATACTGTGAAGTTCTACTCAAACCCAAGAAAGATAAAGGCTATAGGTTTGCATTGTGGTTTATTAGCACATTTAAAATATTCATTCTTTATTAATAACTGTGGTTAATCTTTCTAGATAATATTTGCAAATGGCTTTGCAATTTAGTTTATTTCTTATCTTCTGTTATGTGTATGGACCATTTATCAATTTGTAATCTTGACTGCTTTTATAAATATAGTAATGTGTTAGATGCAAATTCTGGTAGCTCTTTTAGGTTTCTTAAATATAGCGGGATATTTTCATCAGTTTGTACTTTTCTTCCTGAGACAGATGTTGGTATCAGGAAAATAACACTTGAAAGAGACAGATCAATTATTTCAGGAACACGGAGGTGCTAGGCCTTTTTCAAGAACATGAGATCATAAATCTCAAGAAAATGCGAGCACTGGTGTAATATTTTTCACCTAAAGTGGCACTCAAGGTCAAAGTTACCAATTAAATTTTAATACTGAGGCTTTAAAAATTCCCTTCTATGTAAGTATAGGAGATAAAAGATTTATTTTAGTTTGCATGTGGCAAATCTGTCTACCAGGACACGTGCTCTTTTAACCAAGTAAGTCAGTGTTTTTAGACTAATTCAGAATTGTCTTATATTTGTGGAACTCATAGCATCCTGTATTTAAATCCATAGTCACCAGCTTTTTAAAAATTCTGGCCATTGTTCTGTGTGGTGTTGCCTAAAAATTTGATGGAGTAGATGAGAAGGTTTAGGTAGTTCACTTCCTTTTTGATCTGAGTTACTCATGTGAATAGTGATAACCTTGAAAGTAAGTGGATAGATATTGGTTAGACTGATAAGAGTCTTCTGAGAGCTCTGGCTTCTCATGTGCTCGTTATTTATCTCTTGATTACAAAGAGATGCATGCATCTCTTTCATTGAGGGAATGTTGTCTCTTTTTTGGCAGAGACATCTCCAAAGATGGTCACTTTCTCTTTCAAGTGGATTGGATTAATATATAATGCCATTTCTATTTGTTCTTGTATTAAGAAAGGGATTCAAGAAATCTTTCTTTCATTACCTACTTTCTGTCTTATATGACATTAAGCACTGGCGGTGTCATTACATATAAAACATGGCCCCTGTCCACAGAAATTTATATTCTTCCTAGGGAAAGAACATATATAGGCACTAAATTTTTATTGCATAAATGCATATATGTATGTATGAACATATTAAACATTTAAATATTATATACTATTTTGTATATTCTGATGCAGTGTGGTAAGGCATACTGTCATAAAAACAATTAATGAATAGGCTGTTATACATATAAAAAAAGATCTAATTATATAGTATGTGCAAAATTACAAGAGGAATTGGAGAAGAGAGACAACTGTGGACAAAATTGCTTTAGGCTTGGTTATATATATATAGGTTTTTATTCATATAAATAATTTTTTATGCTGGTTCATGGTGTTGAATGACAATTCAGTACTATTCTCCTTAATGCTTTAATTTCAAAGAATTGCTAAATTCATTCCTAATCTAGGCAGAATTGTTGGTTTCTTTTAGATTTGCTTTTAAGCATGATGTCAATTTGCTCAATAGAGAAGTTTAATGTTTTAGTCTCCAAACAGAAAACATTGATGAGAAAAATAGCAACCTGGGATTTTTAAAATCGCTGATCTAAAAATACATCTTTCTTTTTTTTTGAGAGAGAGAGAGACAAATGTATATTCTTGAAGGTTTTGTAAATGAGCTTTTGTCTGTAAAAAATAAGTATTGAATTTCCATAGATTACAATATTTCCATATTAATCAGTCAAACCTACTTCTCTCTTTTCTGTCACCTCCAAAGCTAATTTCTCATCAAATATAAATCCTAATCTAAATATTGGGACCATAATTGTAAATGTATAAAAATATAGTTCACATTGATAGAATGAACTTGAAAAAACTGGGACAATAGAACCCAGTGATTAAGATTCATTGCAGAGAAATGAGAAATCCAAGCTGTGAATGAATGCTGGGGAGCATGCTCTGGTTTTAAAATAGCTGATTTTTTTCAAGCCTCTATTAAACTATGGATGGTAAGACTAGTTTTGCACTAAGGCAGTTGATCCCCTTGTAGTTATTTTCAGGACTACCTTTCTCATTCCCTTTACCATGATAACAGATTGCTGAAATGTGCAGCAGAGTCCCTTGCTCACATTTTTTCCTTTGGTTTGCAGAGGACTTGTTTCTCTCTTTAAAGGTTCATTCAGAGTTCACAAAGGATCGCCATTGCTGTCGTCCTGGAGGATTGTACACGATTCGCCAAACCAGTCTTTTGTATTGCTCAGGTCCCTTCAAAATAGGAACCAGGAGAAGGTGATGATTCGAAGACATACACAGGGTGTTCTCTGAGGTGGGAAATGCAAATGAGCCGTGTGGTTATTTAAATAACAAAACACTTAGGTTATTATATACAGAATCAACTTCTGGCTCATTTATGCACTTCTAATTTATAATCTCTGTTATTATAGCAATTATATCTTCAGAAAATAAACTATGTATTAAATATTTAGGAAAAAATCTGAAAAGCAAGTCTTGAATCTAGTGAGCATTTTTTAACATTTTTTTTTTTTATTAATAGAAAGCTCCTTATTTAAACTTGGAAGGCCAGGTTAAAGCCTTGCTGGTTGAATACTGTTCCATATCAGAAGAAAAAAAGTGTCATGTAATGCTAGGTAGACAAAGAAACTTCAAAAATTCCTTTTGGGACAACAACCTCTGAGAACCAAGTAACCTTGTTTCAGAGCTTTAGGGTGAAATAAGTTAACTAAAGGGAATCGATTAGGTCAAAACACATTAGCTTCAGATAATATTTGATACAAGTGATATCCAGTTGATACCAGTTTATAGTTTATAATCTTATTAATACAATAGTTCTTTATACAAATAGTGAGAATAAATTAGAATATTGGAGTAGAGTTTGTGGAATTTCTGCCAAAATGGCTCATTTTGGCAGTTTAGTTATCTTTCAATACATTCAAATCCAGTTGACTTTTTAAATTTTAATTTGAATGGAATGAAAACTTTGTTGGGTTTTTATAATTGTCTTTTACAAATAATTTTTCTTTTGAGACTAACTCATTTTTTTCTGTATAGATGTTAGAAATATATGGAAGTTACCTTGTACTTGAGGAACTTGTGATTTTGTTGGAAAGATAAAACATGTCAAATAATAATACTGTGTGGTACATGATGCACCACCAAAGTGGATGGAATAGGTAATGAATGGGGTAGCTGATGATGAAGGCAGATGAGGGAGAATTCATTGTGGACTGAAGAAGGAATGCAACAAGGAGACAAAATATCTAACTGGTGCATCAGTTAGTATATAAAAATGAATTTATATAGAACTATAGATGTAAAATAAAGCTATCAATCTATTGCCAGGTTTAGGTAACTTCAACTCTATATCAACCAGTATGTTTTTGGTTGCCAAGTAACGTAAACCCATGTCAGACTAGTTTAAGGGGGGGGAGGGGCGGGGGAAGAGTGGAGGATTTACTGACTTAGGTAACTGGGAGTCTGGAGTGATTAACTTCAGGCAGAGTTGGACCCATGAGCTCAAACGATATCGTTAGGGTGCTATTTCTCCCTGTTTCTTAATTCTACTTTCTTTTCTGTTGACTTCATTCTCAAGTGGGTTTGCCTCACGAGGAGACAGAGTTGACCATCATCAGTTCTCCATGTTCATTGTCCCCACAGCCGAGAAATACAATGCCTTTCACCCCAGCAAATCTGACAAAAATCCCAGGAAGGGCTTCCTAGGAAGGGCTTTAATTGACCTGACCTTGACCATATGCTCATCTCTGAACAAATCACTATAGCCTGTGACTGGCCAGCCTGGCTTCTGTGCCCATGTCTGAAATGGGGAAAGGGGCTGACTCAGCTTTCCATGTGGAACTGGTCTTCTGTAAGGAGAGGCTAATTGCAAAAGAATGGGGTTGGGAAAAAGAGAAGCTTGGTTAAGCAGATATAACACACATTTGCTCTTGCCTACAAGTTTCAGACCTTTTTCTCCTTGACCATGCTGTGCCTAGGTTTTGTACCTCTCCTATCTTGTCCTTTTCTCATTTGTAGTCCCTTCTGTTTGTTTTCGGGTATCAAAAGAGGTACATCTGGAGGAATGGACCTGAAATAGGGCCTGGAGTTTCCCAACAAAGGCTCATCCTTATTCATAGCATTAGCTTGCAGGGATGCTAAGAAAACAACACTTTTCTTGCCTCATAATATCTTCTTGTAAACCTGTCATTGTACCTAAAAACGTAAATTGATCTTTTCCTTTGGATGCAAGCACTGTGTTTCTAGAAGGAGATAACCCTTTGTTGGGCTCTTAACGATATACAAATTATCACAGATTGGTTCAACAGATTGGAGAGCTGAGGAAACAGGAACTAATGCAAGCATGGTTTGTAGGGGCAGGTGGGAAGGAATACACCTTCCCTGATGGAAGGACCAGAGAATGCAGCCCCTGAGGCATGAAGTTTGGACATCAAACTGTCTCTGAAGCAAGAGAGGAGTAATGAAGAAAGAAAGAAGGTGCCCATTAGGCACTGCCACTGACATCAGCACTTTCAGTCCTCAGACACAGCTCTATTCAGTGGATTAGACCGAGGATACTGTAGTGGCATAAATCTGGACTTCTGTCCTCCCCTTCCACTTATTAGTTGCTTAATATTGGGCAGGCAAACCTGTTTCATCATCTCTAATATGGGTGTAATAGTAGCAGCCACCCTCTAGAGCAGCGGTTCTTAACCATTTTTGTTCCACGGACCCCTTTGCCAGTCAGGTGAAAACCACAGACCCCTCACTAATTCCACACTATACTGTGTATTATTTAATAAATACATCACACCCACACCAACACATCCCCACAAGAGTAATGTTTTTTTGAATTTCAATTCAAGCTCATGGACCCCTTGTTAAGAACCCCTGCTCTAGTGTTACTGTGAAGATTAAATGATAAGGCATTTATTAGCAAGGTTTAGCACATAGTGAGTGCTCTGTAAATGATGGTGGTAGTGTGGTTATCACTAATTACTTTTCTATTGCTATGTGACAAATTACCATAAATTGAGCAGCTTAAAAGTAACACGCATTTATTACCTCACAGTTTCTGTGAGTCAGAAATCTGGACATGGCTTAGCTGGGACCTCTGCTTCAGGGTTTCTCACAAAACCTCACTCAAGATGTAGGCCAGGGAGTGGATGTGGCTCAAGCGGTTAAGCACCTGCTTCCCTCATGGGAGATCCTGGGTTCGGTCCTCGGTGCTTTCTAAGAAACAAGTAAACAACAAGCAAAACAAATGGAAAAACCAACTCAGGGGAGCTGATGTGGCTCAGTGGTTGAGCGCTGCTTTCCCACATATAAGGTCCTGGGCTCATTCCCCAGCCCCAGTACCCGCCCCCACACACACACTCACAAAAAGGTTTAGGCCAGGGCTGTATCTCATCTGAAGGATCTGCTGGGGAAGGGTCTGCTTCCAAGCTTATTTACATGGTTGTTGGCAAGATTCGGTTCCTTTGGGGCTGAGGGTCTCAATTTCTAGCAGGCTGTTGGCCAGAGGCTGTCCTCATTTCCTTGCCATGTGGACACCCCCAGCATCCAACATGGCCACTCACTTCATCAGAGAGTGGACACACCAAGAAGGAGATAGAGTCTGCCAATAAGAATAAAGTTAAGAGCTTACATAATGCAATCATGGAAGTAACATCCCATTACCATTTTCTATTGGCTAGAAGCAAGTCACACATCCTACTCACATTTAGGGGAGGATAGTAAATAAGTATGTGAATAATGGAAGCAGAGATCATTGGGGTTCATCTTAAGAATCTGTAAGATTCTCAAACCCTAAGTAGAGACATCATCGTTTATTAGTGGAGGGAGGAACAAATGGTATGAGAGGTTAAGCAATTTGTCCAAGGTCACACAGCACCCAGCATGTGCCAGGACTTAACTGCAGTGTGTTTGCCTGCAAAGACCTCATCTTTCTGGGGATCTTCTGTGTACCCTACATAAGCCAAGCTTGGACAAAGAGAAGCTTATTTCCCGAGGTTTAGTTGTATAGTACACTGCAAATTAGCAGTAGGATCTCGCGTGTTTTGCAGAGTTCATTAGTGGCTGCTTTTACCAAGCAGATTTATGGGTGATTTTATTTTATGCATTGTTAATTTTGAAAATGTTAATCTGAAAATGCTACAGTATTTCAATTAATTTGGACGATTAAAACTTAGCACCAGAAGAATCCCTAGCAGAAGATAAGGCAGCTCATTAGAGGCTTCTGAAACAAACAACTGTAGACACTGGCACTGAAACGTGCTGTGTGGATGACACCCAGCAGAACTCACTCTGCTTAACATTTTTGAAATGAAAAGAATAATTTCTGGCAGTCTAAATATTAAACTTGAATGCTGTTGAATTTTTTTTTTAAAAAGCCATTTTAAGAAATCAACTGTTTGAATTAATGTATAACTTTTGAATATTATTCAGTTCTGCAAAACTGCCTTCAGATTATTTTGGTATATTGTCTTTCAGGTAACTGTAGCAGTGACAGAAGGTACAATAGGTATTTGTTGTCAAAGTATTTTTTGTGACATGTGTGAGATATTGTGCTTTTATATACATTGTTGCAATGTGATTTTTTTCTGAATTTAAAAGTGAGACAACACACTTTAAAAAAATAATACTTGACCTTCTTTAGTAAATTAGAGTTTTGCATTTTTAAAAGTTTTCGGAAGTTCCCATCAAATTGCCTGTGATCCCCTCACTCAGGTAATCAACCTTTATACTTTTACTTTGTTATCCATTTTTTTTCTAGTACGTTTTCCTTTGTGCCCATGTTTATAACATGCCTGCATTTTCAATTTAGTATCTGCTTTTATCATGTAACTCTGTTTCAAGAGCATATTTGTTTATTCATTCGTCCATTCATCCATTCGACAAGTACACAGATTTTGCCTGACGTTTCCAAGGGTGAACAAGCTGTGTTCTTCCTCACAGAACATAGAGTGTCAGGGAGCAGAAGTGATAGTGTGAGATCTGTGATCAGGGTGATAGGGGTGCTGTGCATCACAGGAGTATGCAGCTAAGACATGTAGACATCGGGAAATGACGTTTGAACTGAGCCCCAGGAGACCATTCAGGAGCCAAAGATTATGAACGGAGATGAGAAGGCTCCAGGCAGAGGAATGGCACTGGCAAAGACCTGGAGTTGGAGAGAGCACAGGATGGCTGGGGTTCAAGAGGGAAAGTCCTGGAGGATGAGAACCGAGGGGCAACCAAGGCGAGATCTTTGTTAGTCCTCCTCAAGAAATTTGACCTTATTCTAGTGAGCAGTGAGGAGTGAGCCTTTGGAAGGTTTTAACCAGGGAAGTGACATGGTCAGCTAGATCTTGTTTAAAAGGTACTCTGTGAAGAGTATCTTGGGTCAGTAAATATTTTGCAAAAAATATGAAGTGGGTTTAGCATAATTTATTGTTTCTAATTTTCATTATTATAAGTACTACTTTGAGGAACATCTCCTTATGAATATGATTGCCCATATGGCTGATTATTATTTAAGAGCAAAGTCATAGAAGTAGAATTTCTGGGTTAACTCCTAAGATTCTGGATATGTGTTTCCAAATTGCTTTTTAGAAATAATAAATTGCATTACATCTACACCATTATTTGGTGTATAAGAATATGTGTTGCTGATACATTATTATTCTTTTTAAGTCACTTGAAAAGAATAGTATCTTGCTAGCCATATCATAGTAGTTTATACCATAATATGAACTTACTTGATTTTTTAGTGAGATTGATTACTTTTCATGTTTATTAGCTATTTATATTGTTTTTGGAGTTATCTATTTATAGCTTACCAATTTTTCTATTAAGGTTTTAGTACTTTTATAAAGGATTTTTAAGAATATTTGTATATTAATAATATCAACCTTTTTGTATTTACTGCAAATATTTTTTCTGACTTATTTTTTAATTGTTTCTACATCTAAAAATTTAAATCTTCATGTGAGCAAACACTGATATTTTATTTTATGATCTCTTTTATCATTTTTATGCTTAGAAAGTTTCCCCTTCTGAGTTCTGTTAATTCTTCTAGTCTTATTGTTTAATTTATTTAGTATTTGACTCATGCCAAGTCTTATTTAACTTCTTTTTTTTAAATGATAGATTAAAATTCTGTAGAAAGTTCTGAAATATGTTGTATTAGTCAGCCAACGGAGTACTGATGCAAAGTACCAGAAAGCTATTGGTTTTTATAAAGGGTATTTATTTGGGGGTAAAAGCTTACAGTTATAAGACCCTTAAAAGTCCAACTCGAGGCTTCTTTCTCACTAAAGTCAGTTGCCACGTGTTGAAGCAAGATGGCGGGCGATCTCTCTCTGCTCTCTCCTTCTTCTTCCTCTTAAGGCTCCATGTGCCCAGCTTCTTCAGATCTCAGCTGTAGGCTGGCATAGGGCTCATCTCTCAGGGCTTCCTATATCAGTCTGGCATACGGCTTGTTCTTTCCAAGCTTTCTCAGCTGCTCAGCAGCAGACTTTCAGGCAAATGGCTCAGCTCTCTCTGGTCTTTAGCTGTTTGAGCCTTCTCCTTTCTGTCACATGGCAGGACCAAAATGACCAAGTTCTCTCCTCTTCTGTGTGTCTCCTTGAGTGAGTGTTCGTTTATATCAGCCCACCAAGGGGGTGGGGGCTCAATCTGAGTCATGCCCTATTGATGTAAATCAAAGACCTAATTTTAACAGGTAATTTAATTAAGACATGCCAGCTGAATCTAATGCATTCGAAGGCTATCATACTCAGAGGAATAGATAAGTTTACAAACATAACCTCTCTTTTTGGGATTCATAAATCTCAAACTGCCACAAATATATCAACATATTTTTTGGAAAATCAATGTTACAACATTTTACAAAATTTAAATGTATATATATATAGGGTAACATATATTACATGTTTACTTTTTATTTTGTGCTTTATTATATATATATGCACAAAATGCTCAGCTCGTAAGTTATCTTGTACAAAAATACATCATAATATATCCTCTGATGTTGCTGTATAGATATTGAGGAGATAGCATTTTACCAAACACAAATATTTAATTTTGAAATATTCAGGATTTTTGCTTGTAAAATATGACAGACTGACTTCCCCAAAGCTTTTTGGAAAAAGGAGGAAGAATGTTTTGTGGCTAGTCATTTGAGTTCAGAGATCTCTTTTCCTCCATTTCTTTCTTTTTGCTCCTATAAATACATATACATATATATATACTCCTTAATTTTACAAATCTCTTCTTAATTTACTCAGCTGCTCCTGGGACTGAAGCTAGACCTCTTATTTTAAAAATATCCTTGGTTATAATAATTTTTCATGAAAGTAAAATAACTTCAGTTTCTACTTTATTTGAAATATTCTATAACTATGTCTTCATTTCCAAAACAATGTGGACATTCTATGCTTTAGAGCTCTAATGTGGGAAGTTTTATATGTTGTCATGAAAACATTAAGTGTTGAATAAATAGGCTTTCTTGGGAAGCTGCTTTTAAGAAGGTAGCATAATAGCTTTGGTTTTCTGCCTGGCATATTTCTTCTGAGGATTCAGCCAGGGAACATGCCTCTGGAAGCTTGGAAATCAAGTGTTGTTTGGTAGCTTCTTACTGTTTTAAATGGCCCAAAGAAATCATGTGATGCCTTCAATTCAGGGCAGAATTTTCCTGCTTGGGACTAAGAATTATTCTTTCAACTTGTTTAGAGCACATCAACAGGATTAAATAGAAGAAAGATGAAAATATTCATGTATTTCTCCACCACACACCATTATATTGCTAATTTAGCTTTTAACTCCCAAAGGAAGAAACTTGCCATTTAGAAAATTTCATGCCATGTCTTGGGGATCCCATATTTAAATACTTGGTGCAGCTACCATTTAAACCCAAGCTGTATCCAAGAACTGAATCTGGCCAATGGTTTTAAGAAAAAGAAATGGCAGTACCTTCTTGGAATCGCAAACTGTTCAAGGATGTTTTTTTTCCAGTAAAACAGGAAGAAAGTAGAAAAAAGCATATGGACTCAGGTTGAGCATATGATGTATTTTCAACCTGAATCGGCACTTTACTCATATTTGTAGTGTGACTTAAAATTAGTTTTGGTGAAGCATTTAGATTTGAGAGAGAGAAAAAAAAATCCCTATCTGGGACCAAATCAACATTTGTGGCATCTCATTAATCACTGCCTTATGTAACTTCTTTTCCCACCTAAAGAGAATATACCAGGATGAGAAAAGTTTATGATATTAATGCCAAGTGCAGATCTTGCCTTTCCAAAAAGAAGTTCATTAATCATCATCGAAGCATAAGAACAAACATACTTCATGTCTCTTGCCAATTTTTTTCAATAACATTTCTGAAAGGCAAAAAAAAACACCTATTAAATCTTCATTTGAAAAGGTTTTAATTTGGCTATTTAATTTGTGATAATGTTATGTAAATTCAGAATGTTCTGAGAATGCCCCATGCATAGTGTATAGCAGTAGAGTGTACTGACTGAGAGTTTGGACCCTTGAATCAGGACACCTGGCTCTGTTACTTCCTGGCTTTGTGATCAGAATATATATGCAAAGCACTCAGGCACAGTGCTTGGCCCAGAGTGACTGTCCAACAACTGACAGTGGTTGGCATTCTTCTTATATTCATTATTAGGAGACAAGATGGGCTTGAGTTTTAAAAACATGGTTTTCAATCCAGGCTTCTGTATAAATCTTTGGGCAAATTAATAAGCCTTGGTTTTCTTATCTGTATAATGGGAATGAAAATATTCTCCTTGTATATATCCCATAGTTATCGATTGGCACAATTAAAATAATAATGCCTTAATCAAGATAAAAACAAAACAAAACTGAACCTACTCATGGCATATAAACTCATGTAATAAAATAAGTGCCAAGTTTATGAAACCTTATCTTGCATATATCTCAGCCCCTCAGTGGTAGAACTGTGTAATGATTAATAGTTTGTATTGAATTTTAGGGTCAGCCATATAATTATTACAGCCTCTAGGCAGTTTTTATATTACCATTTACCTAAAATTTTACTGCTTTTTCTTTGTGAATATATCCTTAAATCTTTTCTTTTTGTCTTTCAATTAAAAAATTATAATTAATCATGACATGGCACTTAGCAAATAGATGAAAGGGATGACAATCTAAAAAGGAAAGAAAGGATTAATATAAACCTCATGTGAGAAAACAGAAGCACCAATTCAAATAATCATAAGTAATAAACAAAACAAAAGCAAAAGCTTGTGTGCAAGAAAAGAGAACCCTGTCCGCCTTTGTTGATGACCTGTCAGCTACCAAATGTCAGATGTAGGAATGGATCCATGGTGAAATTCTCAAGTAGTTCTGGAAAGACGCTGACTGCTCACTTGTTCCCATTAGAAGACTTGCCCTTTCTTGTACATTTCTGTATTCCATGGTCCCTGCTATTAGACGCATTGTTAAAAGGCAAAAGAAGAAGGAAAAATTCTAAGGTCATGGTTGAAGATGCATCCTTGAGGTTTTGGAAAATCACAAGGAGTCAGGCTGAGTTAGTGTCCAGCAACAATAGATGGGATAGCTCTTTTGATCCTGCTTTAAACAGTCAAGGATAAAGAAGAGATCGTTATGGACACGCAGCAAGGCTTAGTTCATTTTTCAAGTCAAAGTAGTTGAGAAGGTGGAGGTTGAACAGAGTAGATTAGCAGGAGGCAGGAGTTTTTGTAAGACGAAATAGAATTAAAGGACAGGCAAGAACTTTTCTGTCTTCATTTTCAAGGAACACTGGCCTAACTTGTCTTTCTTTTTTTCTGTGCATTCTACTTGACCTTCTTATCAGCTCTTGACTTTCTCCCTTGGGGATTTTCTCTGCACAGTCAGCATTGACTCCCTCAGAAATCCTGAGTCCCACACCCTGATTGCAAAAGAGTTGAAGAGAATTTAAATAAACATGTTGAGATAAGTAGCTTGGGAACTAACTGTTACAGGATGCTTCTGTAATAAGACATTGCCAGCTAGAACCAAAATAAAGTGCAATCCAGCTTAATGAGCAGCAGTCCAAATGATAGGTTTCACTTAAAAATATAAAGTTAATATGAAGTTTTAGAAATTCCTGTTGTAACACCGACATTCCTTTGAAGGTAAAGTTCTTCTAGATTTGTCACTTTCCTCCTTTCTAGGCTGCACAAATGTAGTCTGTGGGACCGTGCTATGTGTAAGTTCTTCTTCCTCTCACTTTGATGAGGAAAAAGTTGGTGGTTGGCTTATCTCTTAGGCTACCCATGTCATTGTACGCTACAACTACAGCTTCTTATGTGTGGTTTATATATCTGTCAGCATGCTGGTCAAGTAGCCATGGAGTAAATATTGGCATGAGATATATTCATGTGCTAGAAGTTTTGCATGCTTTATTTTTACTTCTCACAGCAAAACCTGTGAAGTCGATGCTATCCGTATTTTACAGACTGGGAAACGACACAGTTTGAAGCATGTGTCCTAATCCACATGGACATTCAACACCGAAAACGAGCTTTTAACCAGAGCTTTAGAAAAATTATATATATATGTGTGTGTTTCCATAGCTGGTAAAAACGTTAAATGTTTTTAACTAATGTAGGCGGATTTGGAGGAGTGGGGTGTACATTCACTAAATAAGTGCTCTTTATTGGAAGATTTATGTTGTAGCCAGTGTGGCCTGCACTGTGGATCTTGCCGGATGCTCAGGGGAGAGAAGTGAGCTGGGATGGGTCAAAGGGGATAATCCTGGTCAGATTGAAGAAGAAGAATTGCTCCTAATTGCTAATCTCAGGCAAAGGAAGGAATACCAACCTTGAGGTCAATCGGGACTTCCTGGCAGGGTGGGTGTTGGAGTTTTTGCTATAGTGTGAATCTCTGAGCTCTAGGTGAGAGAGGACTACCTGAGGGGCTTTGGCTTCTCTGCAGGGACTCAGCTGAGCTGGGAGGGGCAAGTACACTCTAGAAGTCCCTCTCCATGCCCCACCCTGGTCCCTGCCAACTCTGGGGCACTACAGTTTTAGGGAAGGAAGGACGCTCATTCCATATAGCACTCTAGATCCTCCATTACTGTGTCTTTCCTTAGAGTTTAATATAATTAGATAATAAAATCATAGAAAATATCAGGAAATGACCCCAAACAAATTTAATAAGAGCCGCTTCTGTTTCTTCTGTATACCGTCTCTTTCCTTAATGTCTGCATAGAACCTTGTGTAGAAAACAGGGTTTGGGACATGATTTTACTACTTTAAATAACTTATAGAGGTTGATTATATCTTTTCTCTCTTGTGATGTGTTGTTTGGTCGTGTGTGTAATCATAATATAAACTGTCGTCAGTCAGGTCCTTAATCATCAATTATGGCAACGTTCCTTAAAATAAATCTGTTTACACTCTTGTGTGTGAAAGGTGCATCTAATTTCCTGGGCAAATATGGAGACCGTTGTTGGAGGGTGTTTCCTGCATCGTTGCCTCCTCACAGGGCATGCTCTTAAGTACAGCGTGTGGAAGGCTAGGCATTGTGAGCTCCGGGTTTAGCTCTGCCACTTGGTGGAGCACCCATCCATCTCTTTTGGCTCCATTTGTTCCCTGTTAAGTGTGGGTAATCTCACTACCCACCTTCCAGGACTGCTGTGTGGATTAGTGGAGATAAGGTATATGTAGAGCATTATCACAGTGCCTGGCTCTTTTATGCACTTAGTAAATGTTCACTCTCATCATCACCATCCCCACCACCGCCCTCAGAGCCCGGGATCAGGACAGGAGGGGAAGGTGAGCTGACACCTAGAGCTCCAGGGCCCGGGGCCCAGGCTCCTGAAGCCAGCGGGAATGCTGTGGTCTTGTTGGTTATGGTTATAATGCTTTTGTGAAAATTAGTAATGCGTAGGTTCTAGGGTCACTTAAACCCTCTGTACTTTGACTTCCTCTTGTTTAATATGAGGGTAATAATAAGACCCACTGCATAGGGTTGTCATGAGGCTTCGAGTTAATATACGGTAAGCTCTTAGAGCCTGCCACACGGTAAGTGCTGCAGAAGGGTTGGCTAGTATTACTTTTTTATTGTTTTTATTTTTTATTTTACCGGGAGGTCCTGGGGATCGAACCCAGGCCCCTCCATATGGGAGATGGACGCGCAACCATTTGAGCCACATCCGCTCCCCTAGTATTACTTTTAAAATTAAAATATTTTCAGTTATCTTGACATAATAGATCTGTATCTTATAAAGAGATGATTATAATATATAGAAGGCCATAGATTCATATTTAAAGTGATCTGAAAATTTGCTGGGCATCTAGTGAAGCATTTTCAGTATTAGAGGCTGGGTACAGCTGCAACATCTTTGAGAGCAGTGATCATTTAACTGGCTGTCTCTAGAGTGACTTACACTTCAGAGCAGGGGTTCTTAACCTTTTTTGTTCCACAAATTCCTTTGCCAGTCAGGTGAAAACCACAGACCCCATACTAGGTCCACACTATACTGTGTATTATTTAATAAATACATCACACCCGCACCAACATGAGCCAGAAGAATAATGTTCTTTTGAGTTTCAGTTCAAGCTTACGGACCCCTTGTTAAGAACCCCCACTTCAGAGGGTAGCTGGTAAATTAGGAATGCAAGAAATAGAGCCATCTTTTTTTTTTCTCTTTGAATCAGCTTAATTCAACCTTGAGCAGACTATCTGTTCCTATCCCACACATGGGACAGGTCAGCGTCAGACCAAGTGTTGTCCTGGGGCTCTGGGGCCAGCCCCCCTGGGTACCCGTGCAGCCTGTGGGGTGACCACTACAGACCTAGAAGTCCCCATCTCCCTCTTCAAAAGGACAGACACCACCTTGCCGCACTTTGTTCTCCAAGGGCTCATGCTTTACAGAAATGAGATATTAATGCTTGTCTTTTCTCCCTTCAAGAACAAGCACTTGGTTAGTTATTCCAGACGGCCATCAGCCAGTTATGTGACTTTGGTAAATCACTTAACTTTCCTGGGTTTATTTTACTCCTGGAAATTGGTAGGTTGAATTTGGTGGTTTCTAGTACCTGTTCTCAGATTGGTTTCTTAAGATTTTCTTTAATGCAGAGAAGGTGTAAGGTGAGGGGGTGGAAGGTGGAAGAAGGTAGATGGAGAAAATATTGGCATAGAAGCCTGTAACTGCCAGGCATGTGGCACCACTCACGAACAGAGTGACCTCAGGAGCTTTCTCCAAAATACACTCCTCCCCTTCCCTGTTTGACTCTGGAATGAGTCCCCTTTTCACAATCACTATCACCTCCCTTGTACAACTGTGTTTATGGGTACTCTCCACTGTCCTTCATTTCCTTGTATATGTATTGCTACTTTGGTTACAAAGCAGAGATGGCGAAAGCTGCCATGCATTTGTGGCCCTGTGACCTTCCAGCTGGGAGAAGGTGTGGTAAGTACAGAGCAGTGCTTGACGTAGAGGGATCGCCCCACCCTCTGCTTCACACTGGGATATGGTGTCCCAGCGGTGACCTGCGAGGGGCCAGCTCTGCCCTCAGCAGACACTAGTTTGGCTTCTGCTCTTGATCTCATCGTACAGCTGCTAAAGGAAGGGTTTGTGAAAGATGTATTAGAGAGTTATGGCTATTGGGGTACATGCCTTACCTCCCTTAATAGACTGGTAGCTCCTTTGAAGGCAAACACCGGTTCTTTGTCTTTACAATCCTGAGATGGCTGTAGTGCAGGACGCTCTGCACAGATGAAGTGTTTCGTAGTGGTGTGCCAAGGCGGGTCTGAGTAGTGGGAGCGGTCTATCCCGTGGTGGGGAGGAATATTTTATCACTGATACCATCTGAAATTGTTAGCCCATGGTGATAAGAAAAATCAAACTGACTTTTAGTTTTATTATTGTTTTTAAATTCTCCCCTGACAATACACCCCTTATTGCCTGGCCTGGTGTTAAACCCTCCCCTACATATACCACTGGTGTTTAGCAAATTATCATTCAATTTATTGGCCTCTGCAATAGTCTCTTAACTGCTCATCTGCCTCCAATCCTAACTTCCTCTATTGCAACCTAAAGGAGAACATGTCCTCTCCAACTTGAAACTCTTCAGTTCATCCTCAGAGCCAGTCGAGCGGATATTACAAATATAAGGCTCCCCAAGATCTGGTTCATACCTAACTTGTTCCTGCTGCTCTTCTCATCTGCCGTGCCAGAGAGCTGGTAATTCTCCTCGTACTCTGAATTCTTTCTTGCCTGTATACTTGGCTTGTGCTCTTACTTCTAACCCAAATAACCTTACCCCACTTCTTTATCTGGTTAACTCCTTTTCTTCCATCTATCACTCCTACGTCTAAACTCGGTTCAACTATTCCCTCTTCCAAGAAGCCCACCTTACTGTCCACCACGTCCGTGTACTCTGTGGGTTCCTCTCCCATGATATCACTGCCAGAGTATTTTTTCAAGAGGTTTTGAAGAGATCTGTATACATGTCTACTTTATACAAATTTGTATAAGCTTCCTAATAGCTGGAATCTTGTCTTTTTTTCATACTTCTACCCATAGTATCTAGAATATAATAGCTGCTCAGCAAATATATGTTGAGCAGAATTTTAGGCCCAACTTCATCAAAGGCAACACTGATTTCTGGTATGTGAAAATTTTTCCGTCTCTGAAAAGCTGATGTATGCTTCTTTTTATACTTTGAAAATTAAGAAAATGGTTTAATACTGAGGCCAGCAATCCTATTTTTATTTACTTTTCTGATTAGTTGGTATAAACAATGAAAGGATTTACATTTGACTATTGGTGATCTTCACTAGCTTTGTTAATTTTTTTCAGACCATAAGAACAATGAGCAAAAGATTCTATCCATACCCATGGCAATGTAGAACACAGATACATTTATAAAATGATATTTTGATAAGTTTTGCAAGAATCTTCAAGTGAAAATCTTTTGACTCTAATATCCACCACTCAGAACCAAATTGGAACAATAGGAGTTTCATTTAGGATCCATAATAGCTGCAGTAGAATATCACTATAACACCATCTGCTGGTATTATAGAGAGGAATTTGCTGGTACAGAAAGATAAGGCAATCACATTTTTCAGCAGAGATAGCATACTGGCAAACTGTTCATTTTGCAAATTGACATTTTTTGAAGTTCTGGCCACTTTATTGGCAATTATCTTCAATCAGGTTGCATGTATGTCTGCCTATTACATTCGTCTAGCACTAACATGTTTGGTGAAAGAGGAGTTTATGAAGTCATGTCTTTTTCACCATGTCTATTTTTAACCCAAATCTACTTAGATTTCAACTCTCTAGAGAAAATTTAAGCTTATGGATGTTGCAGAAGACCCAGATATATTTTCAAAGCTCTTCCAATGGAATATTGTGCATATTTATTTTAAGACTAATTGTTTTTGTTCAGAAATATTTGGTTAGGAAAGTTCATTTCTCAACTTTTTTTTCATTATAAAAGTTTTTTAATAACCAAAGTTTACACAAACCTGTTCAACAGTGTAAACAAAGAGAAAGTATATTTTTAAGTCCTTGAATAAACTTTGTATTACATAATTACTATCTGCCAGAGGTTTCCCATTATCCCTAACTTGATGAACTAGAGAAGCACATATCCAAATTACAAATGCTTTCATTGATTTATTATGAGAACTTACAGAAAGTTAACAATAGATATCTCTAAAATATAAATTCCTCAGCATATTTAAACTATGATTAGATTTATAAAGATCAGTCATTGAACCAGGGAAGCTTCAGGAAGACAAAGCAAGCAGATGTGCATGTCATTGCTTGATTGGTGACTTGACACCTTCAGAGTTGGGGAATTCCTGCTTTCTGATTGACATCTGCCCCCTTCTGAAAGTGATTTTAACTGCCAGTATTTTAAATAGTAATTGAATCGAGTTAGAAACTTTCAGCTTCACTTCCTTGCCTGTTCCTCATATGACTGATATGTCTTTTTCTACCCATTAGGCACACAAAGAATGTGCTTCTGTTAGCATTTCCCTCTAAAGCATGATACATTGTAGAGCTTTCATTTGGGTAGTAAACCTTCTTCCTAAAACCCCATTATATAACCTGTCATTCTGGTTGGATTTGAGACCTAAGAAGCTTTAAGACCAGTGGCCTTGAAGACAATCCATTCAGCTCTCAATGCTTTTAATAAAATAGGAATGGTAATTATTGGACTTCCAAAAACATTGATCATTGAGAAATAGCATCTTTTGGCCTCTGAAATGCTCTGTGTGTATCTGAGATAACTTATGCCCCAGTGACCTTATAGTCTCTACTTCAGGCAAATGCTTTTTTTCCCCATAGAAATCCTATAAGGGAAAATTCAAATTCAGCAGAATAAAAATTGAGATTGTATTCTTTGGTGCATGGTTTTTTGAGCCATCCAAATGTTTCAGCCTTAACTATAGCCTTTTTTAAAACTATAAATTGTCATATTTTTAAATAGGATTTTAATTGTTTGGAGGAAGGGGAATGGATACATTTATATTGATGGCATGTTGGAATAAAAATTTGTTGACAGTCTCATTTTGCAAAGTGGATTCAATGCTGAAAAAAACAGCAACTCATTTTTTAAAAAATGGCTCAGATGCTTTAAATACAGTGTTCTGGTTTTGAAATTTAAGGTCTATACCATGTAAGCAATTAGTCACAATATGAATTAAGATTTCATTTGCTTACAGATCTGTTTAATTTTTTGCTTGTAGGCACATAATGACTTGAAAATCTAAATAATTACTGTTCATTTAGGAGAGAGAAATGCTTCTCCCAACCAATCTGGAGTGCCAACTTTATTTTCCTTGGTAGATACAGTTGGAGAAATTGAGTATCATCAAGTCCCAGAATGTGTGAATGTAGAATAGAGCTACAGTTGTAATGATCTTCGTTTTAAGGCCTTATAGTCTAAAGCCACGCCTCATTTGAAATATAGCATTTGATGACATTTAAACACACAGAATGGCCTCTGCCATCATTAAAGAGTCAATAAATACATTTAAAATGTTTCAAAAAGATCTATTCTTTAATGATGATGATGAGCATACAGACAGCCTTTCATTTATTCAGCAGACATTTGTTGAAAGACTATTAGGTAGTAGAAACTGAACTAAGGAATACTTTGTGGTCCCTAACCCTGTGAAACTTAAATTAGAATGGAGAGGAGACAAAATTAATACACAATTTAGGTTCAATGTGATCATTGCTATGATTGGATCTCACAAGTTTGTGGGCTCACAATGAGAAAGGGCAATTTCTGCCTGGAGGGTTGGGAAGGTGTTTCAGAGCTGTCACCTGTGAGGGCTTGCAAGACTCTTGGAAGAATCGGCAGGACCCTGCATTGTACAAGTGCTTGGACCACTCGGGCAGGGGAAGGCTGTGTGAGTCTCGGGGAGAGCAGAGTGGGACATGGCAGGGAGGGTATGGCTTGTGCACCCCTCATGGAGGTGCCCGGTGGAGGGAACTGAGCTCCAGCCAGCGCACCTCAGGGTGTTGTAGGCCTTGTCCAGAGGAGGGGGAACCTTTACTTTGCACAAATGTGCTGTCTCCTTGCCCAGTCTGCCTAGAGGAGACGCTCCTTTTAAGTCACATAAAGATGCCGTGTAGGTGAGAGGTGACCGTGATGGCTGGAGATCAGAATGGTGGGGTAAGAGAATGTTGAATTGTGATGGCATTTATGACCTTGATAAGGAATTTGCACTTTATTTTGTAGGCACGAAGGAGGTCACTGAAGGATTGTGCTTTTTTTTTTCTTTTTTTAAAGCTTTCATTAGAAAATGTTATACAAGAAATAGATGTTAATTATATGAAATTTAGAAAACATAGTAAGCCAAAAATTCTCATAGTTTAACAAACCTACTATAACTGCTGTTAACAATTGTGGCAGACTTTTGTTCTGTGCTTCCATATATATTTTTTTCCAACAGAAATGAAGTCTTTTGTTTTGCAACCTGCTTTTTTCCCCCTGAGCAACATGTTTGAGCATTATTCCATATCCTTAAACAGTCATCTATAACATTATTTGAAATTTTCTACTTGTTAAAGGATGTACAATAGATTTAATTTAAGCAATTTCCTATTATTATTCATTTAGATTGTTTTCAATTTTTTTTGTATCATCAACAGTACTGGAATGAATGTTTGAAAGATAATCCTAATTATGTTTTAGAAATTAAATTTTCAGTGTTTTTAAAATTCCATAAATTACTCTTTTAACAAATGAGCTTTTGAAAATTCCTTCTCTTCTAGAAAAAAGTCATCCACCTCACTTTCACTAAGCTGCAGTCAAGTTGGCCAGTAATCTTTGTTTGACTGGCTTTCCACCATTGTAGGCCCTCCCTGGAGCCCATGATGAGATTATGTCCAATTACTGTGTTTATCCATAGCACTGGCAATTCTTCTATTACAAAACTCTTAATGCTTTATATTAGCTGCCTGTATAAGACTGTCTTTTTAGACTCTAAGCTTTGTGAGGACAAGGACAAGCCTATCTCATTTATTACATTATTTCTACTCTAAGCACAAAGTGAGCATTCAGTAATTTTTTTTCCCTAATTAATGAAAGCTGGGGCAAATGGATACCTTAAGAAAAGATGGGGAAACCAAATCTGAAAGCTAAAATATCAGCAAATAAATTACATCCTAGACCCTCCTTTACTTTGCACTCATATGAATGAAGCATTTCTTTAAAGGGGAACTGGATATAAAGTGAGAGTTTCGGTGTGTTAGAGAAGAATGCGATCAACCCACTGGTCACTGCCAGAGTTCCTGCTGTGTATTTCTGCCTTTCTGTGAAAAGATAGATGAATGTCTAGAGAAACTGGCGCATGAGTTAATTTTCTTTTCTGGTTGCCTTGTTTCCAAGCCAAGGGAGCCAAATCTCAAAGTGCCCTCCCACTCATTTGGCGATAATTAAGATGAAAATAACAATTATATAACTCAGCTGAGAGAAAAAAGAAATCTTGAAGCTTAGCACCTTGAAAGTGATGTTTGCAGTTGACACTGTTATTCAAAGAATAACTACATGGAAAAGGCCTGCAATGAAAGGAATCCCCTTTCTACACATTGCTTAGTTCAGCAGACTATAACCTGAAACTGGAACAAGAGAGACTAAACAGGGAAAGATAAAACAAGGAATGAGGAAAGAAAGTGAGTAAATTGAAGATCAATCAGATTATCTGTGGGAATAATTTTTAGATACCAAAGAATTTTAATTTCAGGTGTAGGAGAGCTTTCCCTTCTGCATCATGGCATTTTAGAAGCTTTCCTCTGCGTAGAGGTGGGGGAAAGAAAAGTATAAAGGTTTGCCCTTTTAACTCTGTGCTGATCTGGCAATTTGTCAATTAAAATTGTGATGGGCCATGGGAAAGATCTGGTTTAGCCCTCACCACCCTCCCTTCTGTTTCTCATTGGAGGCTTCATTATCTAGAGTATTTAAACTGTGTGTTTAAACTCACTTATGAAAAGAAACCTTCAGAAGGAAGCAAACCACCAGTAATCACGTATCCCTAAGACCCGACCTGGTATATGGTATAGTAGGTGCTCAGTAAACATTTCATAAAATATATGACTTAACTTGAATTCATGTCTATAGATTTTGAGAATAAGTAAAAATATATTTTATATTTGTATACTTATATGCAGTTAAATTTATATAAAATCTAAAAGCTTCCTTAAAAAAAGAGCAGTCATGTTGTCAGTACGCATGTGTACTCTGAAGAGGGAACTTCTCAATCCCATGTGTTTTTCTTTGTGGGCATTGTAAAGTGCTGAAATCTGTAGGATACATAGAGGTGTAAGTAGTTCTTTATAGCAAGAGCATTTGTAGCCACTTATTTATTTACAAAGGTGAATTTCTTTGATAAATTTATCTAATTCCCAATTCCCTTGTATAGGTTTGAAGTAACAAATTAAATCTTTTTTTCTCTAGCTGTGTGCTTTACATTGTATCTTCTACATTTATATGTTGGTAACTTTATTGAGGCCATTTATTTGAGTAGGAGTATATTTCCGTTAGAGAGAGAGATTGAACTGTTGTTCTGTTCAATAGGAGAATCGAGACAAAATGACATTTAATGAATTGTTCACGTCCTCATATAAATTCTCTGCTGAAATCAAAGCTGAATTCAGAACTGAAGATTATTTAGCTGTATTTCTCCTGTGTGACTACTAACAGCAATTAGTTAGCAATTTGTCCTGTGTGACTGTGCTAATAAATGATTGAGTATTTAAGTTGCTGGACATACATTTTTAATAATACTCGTGAAGCACCTGAAAATATCACCAAATAACAAGGGTGAAAATACTGTTTTAACTTTCAGCCCCATTTTATGTTTACAATTAATAGAACTTTCATCATAAGAGGTGTTCTGTGAATCCCATAAAATATTTTGTCTTGGGTTTGGCATTGAATTGTGTGTGGAACTTCATTTGACCTCTGTAGCCATGTCATGCTGAGATCACAAGTAATAAGTTCAAGGTTATATGAGCCACTGTGGTGTCTAGGAGAATATACGCTCAGAGGCAAGACACAGGAAAAAATGTCAGGAAGGATTAAGCTCCAGTGTATAACAATTCTTTCTTAGCCACCCTCTCCTATAACACTCATTATTACCTGGGAATAGGGAAAGTCAGAAGAAATAGGCTATGAAATTTGAAATTCTGCTTTAAAGAAAAAAAAGGGTTCTTTATTTTCAGGCCATGAAATTTATAGATGTGGAATTTGCTCATAAATGTCACCTTTATACCATGTTGACCTAACCTTTGTTAGATTGTTTTGTTTCATAAGCTAATGTCTTACTTTAATTATTTAAGAAATAGAAATGGTTGCCATCCTTGAAGAATGTGTTGTGGGTTACACTGAGGCCAGAGGTTAGGCTTGTATGTAGGAGTAACATTTGCTCATTTCCCACTCTCTGTGGACCCTTGCTGAGAGCACTGCTGAAGGGCTGCCACTGGTGGTCAGAAGTGCAGAAAGGAAAAGGTTTGGAGTGGGCAGCGCAGGGAGAGAGAATCCTTCCTATATCATAGGAGCTCACTCTTAGCAGTTCAGTACTTCCTACTGTCGTTCATCACTTCTTTAGTCAACAAATCCAGAACAACTAAGTGGTGAAGATTTAAATAAAGTTCAAAGTAGCAACAGAACCATTTCAGTACATAGCAAGCTGTTTCCTAATTTGCTTTATGTGTTTCTTATAGCACTCATGATAAACGCAGATTAGACTACTTTCAAGATCAATTAAAACTCTGCAAAGCAGTATTTTATTAAAGAGCCTCTGAATTAAATTTTAAAATACATTTGTGTAACAATAAAAACAAAACAAAAATAATATAATAGACACATAGGTACCACTGAAGTCAAACAGATATTAACATTTTGCCATATGTTAAAGTCCTATTCAAAAAGTTCCTGTTTCCTTAACTCATTAACAACATGAAGTGTTGTTTATTTACCCAATTCAAAGAGAATCGATTAATAGCTCATTGTTTTAATTATTTCCCTGATAATAAATACCTGAGCATCTTTTCACGTTTAAATTTTATTCAGTTTTCTTATCTGTGAATCACCTGTTCCTATTTTCTTCACATTTTTCCATTGTGCCGCTTATAGTTTTTTTGTTTTGTTTTGTTTTGTTTTGCTTTAAGATACCAGGGGTTGTGGATTGAACCCAGGGGAGACAAAATGAACGAAAACTTATTTGCCTCATTCGCTGCTCATATGTGGGAGGCCGGCACTCAGCCACTGAGCCACATCGGCTTCCCTGAGTTGGTTTTATCAGTTATTTTGCTTGTTGTTTGTTTTTTCAGGAGACACTGAGAACCGAACCTGGGACCTCCCATGCTTGAGCCATATCCGCTCCCTGCTTATAGTTTTTTTCTTCTGATTTTTAGTTCTTTATATATTGTGACCACTAATCCCTTGGCTAGATTAATTGCACGTATGTGCTTGTATTTTTTTATGGTTTGTTTTTCAGAGTTTTAAATTTTAATGGAGACCAATTTATTGATCTTTTCTTTTTATGTGTTTTTGTGTCTTGTTCAAGAACTGCTTCTCTAATATCATAAACATGTTTTAATATGTTGTCTTCTGAAAGCTTTATAGTTTTGCTTTTTACATTTTGTTCTTCAATTCATCTGGATATGTGGCTGACTTGTTTCTAGGTTCTCTATTCTGTTCCATTGGTCTATTTTTCTATCCATACACTAAGAATGCACAGTTTTAATTACTATAGTTTTTAGTAATTGTATTGAAATTTTAAAAGTACTTTGTGCTGGAATTTCTTGATATTATAATTAAATATAAAATATTTTCTAATTTTGCAACATTTTGAAGCATAGGAACATTGAGCCTAAACTAAGTACACTAGCTTAATGCAAATAATTTACTACCAAAAAAGTGACCTAGACCCAGTTCAGTGTCTACCATATATTGACTCATACCATATGGCGTACAGTGTGCTAAGTGCTTCATACATACTTATTTCACTTATTATTCACAAAAATGTCCTTAGTTATATTAATATCCTCATTTTCCAGACATGGAAATGAAGCATTTATGGGATTCAGTCTTAGGTTTGTTTGCTCCCCTTCAGCTATACAACCCCACAGTCACCCCTTGGACCTCGTCACCACCCAGAGTTGTACCATTTATGAAACACTGACTTTGAATACCTCATTCTCTCATCCCAGTCATATAGACCTCCGGTTCCTGGACCCCTCTGTTACCTCTCTGTCCATCAGCGCCCTCCTGCATCACTTCCTTCTCTAAAAAGCTTAGTTTCTTTGGTCTAATTTTTGAACTGCTCTTTTGGGAGTTTCTGACTCAACTTGTCTTCACTCCTCTAATTTGGCTGCAGACTTCTACTAAAGAAAGTTATTCAAGCACAAAGCATAGTGAGATTTGTGTATCTTCCCCTATGCCTGGCCAGTGTCTACTCATATTTTAGGTATGAGCCTAAAG
The DNA here is from genome assembly GCA_029593785.1 of Cabassous unicinctus. Taxonomy (NCBI): domain Eukaryota; kingdom Metazoa; phylum Chordata; class Mammalia; order Cingulata; family Chlamyphoridae; genus Cabassous; species Cabassous unicinctus. The sequence continues at coordinate 3,112 of JAQZBX010019517.1, read as the reverse complement.
TTTACTTTCTCATGAAATCTTCCCTGAGCTCCCTCATTTAGGTATCTCTGAGCACTTCCATAGTAACTTGCCTGTCACTATCAGTATTTGACACACTGTGTGAAAGTGTTCATTACTCCCTATCCTCTACTAGACGCTAAACTCTTTAAACAAAGGAAACTTCTCTCTCTTGCTCATTATTTCATCCTAATACCTAGCATATTTGATGAGTAAATGAGCCAGTTGTAGATGAATATATTCTAAATATCTACAGACCCCAAAGAATGTATTCTAAAGTTTGTGCTCACAGGGAAACAAATGCAACTTTTTAAAATGCTTTCAAACAAATATCAGTTTTGTGCAAAAGCATCATGTTTGGTGTGAGTGAATTTGACAAAAGCCTAGGTATATTTTATATGACCTTTCTGTTTAGGAGATATAAAAAGAAAAAAAGACTATTTGGAAACTGATAGAAAGCTTGATCTACTTAGTACACTATAGCTTATGAGTTAATTTGTTTTATGAAAATAGTCCCTATAGATTTCTTAGAATTTGAGAAGTAGTGTACTATTTCAGTTTCTCAAGTGGGAACTCTGGATTTTTTTTAACTTCATGTTGACATAGCCTCATGGATGTTTAATTAAATTTGGGAACAAAAAAGTAGAAGGTACTGCCACAAATTGCATTTCTTGGTGATTAAATCAAAGTTAAATCAAAGTGAACTTAAGAACAAATGTCATAAATTGTTAAATCCTGGAAGATAATAAGACAAAGAAATGTTAATTTGGTTTTATCACATATGTATGTTTTAAAATTAGCATTCTATTCTCATACAGTAAAAATTTCCCATGAAAATTAAATCACTTGTTATCAAGTTTTGAGTTTTCGCCAGGTACCAAGAACTGTGCTAGGGCCTAGGAAAACAAAGATGAAAGAATTACACAATCTCTGCTCTACAGACAAAATAATTATTCTGTGGCTTTATAATAGACCATGAAAACGCATTTTTTACTATAGAGAGGTAAAAAAAAAATTTACAGAAAAAATAGGAATTCAACTATCACAAATTATATTCTCTAGCTTTAAAGAACAAAATAGGATATCATTACTATTGAAGTTGAAAAAATACTGTAACTAGGTTTTTCAAAAGAATAAGAACAAGGGACTTGCCAAATGTTTATTGAATTATGTGTTGCCCCAAAGAGTCAATGCCCAAGTGCTGAGTTCCATGAAATTTTCTTTTTGCACAGAATTATGCCTCCTTGTGTCATCCTTGAGCTTAATCCTTTTGCACATGCTTTTGCTGTGACTTCCTTCATATTAGGTGCTCAAAACATGTATGTTGAAAGAATTATTTTGGCACAGATGATAGATTGAAAAAACAGTGCATAGCAGCCAATTCCTATGGTTCAATACCGTGTATATCGCATTTCTGTGATGGGATGAACACTGGGATATTGGCAAAGGAAAGAGAAGGTTTATTCACTGTCCCTGAGGAGTTTGTCTTAATTGAGTAGCACAAACCCATAAGTGAAATAACCAGACTATATCCAAGACCTCAGGAGAAGTTCATTATTAGGATCAGCCATTTCTCGTGGTAAATAAAGTTAGTGAGGTATCAGTGGTTTGGTTTTAGAAATACGTGCCATATTAGAATATTATGCATTATATTCAGGGGTTTTGTAAAGTAATTGGATGTGAACTTGGTGCTAATTGTCACTAGTGTTTTAATTGAGAAGTGAGGCGAAACTGAAAGATCTTTTTCAGTATGACTTTTCCACGCATAACCCTGTTCTTAACTAGTGCAACTGCCTCCTACATGATTCATAACTTCTTGGCACCGAAATTTACATTTTAATAATTATTACCTTTTCATATTTTGATTGTACCCCCAAGATGTAGGCTCCATTTCATTATTACTGTTTTCTAGATGATTAGAAGAACTGTATGTCCAACCATTTGAATAGCTTATAATGCTACATTTGAACAAGTTGAAACCATAACAACAATTTCGATATTTAAGATTGACAGAAGCTCTTTATGTAGAAAAAAAAGGGGGGGGGAGACTAAAAATTAGGGGAGAGAATGAGGCTAATCTTAAAGGAAGTAAGAGAAGAAAAAGGAAAGCCAGGAGGAGAAGTAGTAGTTTTACAATGAATGGGGCATGAGAAAGGAAATCAAGGTAACGAAGGACAAAAAAATACCAATATTATTCCTAAAGTCAGTATTCTATACATATTTCAAATATTTTAAATTGAATAATTATAGATGACAAAAGCTTATAGGCCAATACCTTAAATTTTTGGTATTACCAATCAATTCATAGAAGGAGGCAGAATATATATTCCCTAGATAATAATCCTAAGGCTTTGGAAATTTTGAAACTTAATCTTTTAACTCTCCATAAATAGTTTGAAGGAACTATTGTTGGTGCTTATAAAATTGTCATTTCCACTAGACTAGTTTGAATCTGATCCTTTCCCAGCTTCCTTTGGAAAAGGTAGGATTTATTCATTAAGTGTTAAAATCTGAAACAAGCATATGTGATCTTTCTGTCAACTTCTCTTATTTTTCTTGTCAACCTAAGATTCCACCCTCATTGGGTGATAGAACTTTGTTAGAAACGACATAATTTTTGTTTCCAGCTCCATGTATGCAACAGTGCTTAAGGTGTTTCATATGTAAGTGAAAATTTTTAACTAAATTATCTCAAGAACCTTCTTAGATACAACGACTATGCCATATATTGTCTACAGTGGTACCACTGTTGGAACAGTATTATTTCAAAAAAACACATAACTCGGCATTGTTTATGCTATCTTTCCATCTTCCCAGTATAAACGTTGTTAAGCAGGACTGTTCCTGAGAAGAGGGCATTTTTTATTTCAGTTTATGTACATTCTTATGTAGACATGTTCAATGTTGATCTCTGGCCCTGGTAAAAGGGAATTTAAACAAAAAATTTACCATGTTAAAATGAAGATATATAGCCAGCCTCCTCTGAAACATTACTGGTTTTGAATTATATTCGTTCACTTGACTTTAAAATGATGGATTTATGTAATCAGTCTGCTCAAATCTGAACCCATTAGATTATAACTAAATGGTTCTATCAGACTTGGATTTTTTTTTT
>JAQZBX010019516.1:0-33748 GCA_029593785.1 Cabassous unicinctus | reverse complement strand
GTTTTATAGTATTCTGAATACAGGTCCTTTATGTCCTGAGTTAAGTTTAATTCCTAAATATTAAATTCTTTAATTGCTCTTATAAATTGACTTTTTTCCTGACTTCCTCAGATTGCTCATCTGTGGTGTATAGAAATTCTGCTGATTTTTGTGAATTAATCTTATATCGAGCCACTTTGCTGAACTCATCTATTCTATTAGATTTGTTGTGCATTTTTCAGTATTCTCTAGGTATAGAATCATATCTCTCAATAGCAAAAGTTCTACTTCTTCCTTTCCTATTTGGGTGCCTTTTATTTCTTTTTCTTGCCTAATTGCTCTAGTTAAAACTTGTAGTACAATATTGAATAACAGTGGTGACAGTGGACATTCTTGTAATGTTCCCAATATCAGCAAGAAAGCTTTCAGTTTTTCACTGTTGAATACAATGTTAGTTGTGGTGTTTTCATATAAGCACTTTACCATGTTGAGAAATCTATATATTCTGATCTTTTGTAGTGTTTTTATCAAGAAAGAATGCTATATTTTTTCAAATGCCTTTTCTGCATCAATTGAGGTGATCATGTGATTTTTCTTCTTCAATTTATTGATGTAATTTATCACAATAATTGATTTTCTTTGTGTTAAACAACACTTGCATACCTGGGATAAAACCCAGTTGATCAGGATGTATAACATTTTTAATGTACTTTTGGATTTGGTTTGCAAATATTTTGTTAAAGATTTTTGCACCTATATTCATTAGAGAAATTGATCTGTAATTTTTTCCCCATAGTATCTTTATCTGGCTTTTGTATTAGGGTGATGCGGGCTTCATAAAATGGGGTTGGTAGCATTCATTCCTGTTAACATTTTTGGAAGAATGTGAGAATGGTTGGCATTAGATCGTCTTTGAACAATTGGTAGAATTCACCTGTAATGGCATTTGGTCCTGGGCTTTTCATTTTGGGATGTTTTTGGTGACTGCTTCAGTCTCTTTACTTGGGATTGGTTTGTTGGTCTTCTATTTCCTCTAGGGTCAGTGTAGGTTGTTCATGTGTTTCCAGGAATTTTTCTATTTCATCTATATTGTCTAGTTTGTTGGCATACAGTTGTTCATATGATCTTATGATCTGTCTCATTTTTATGGGTATAGTGGTAATGACACCCTCTCAGTTCTAATTTTATTTGCATCTTCTTTCTTTATCTTTCTCAGTCCAGCTAATATTTGTTGATTTTGCTTATCTTCTCAAAGAACCAACTTTTGGTTTTGTTGGTTCTTGCTATTGTTTTTATTCCTCTAAATTTTCTTTTATTTCTGTTCTGGTATTTATCATTTCCTTCCTTGGGGTTGGTTTGTGATCAGTTTGCTGTTCTTTTCCCTAGTATCTCCAGGTGACAATTAGGTCTTCGATTTTAGCTCTTCTTTTATTTTAATGTAAGCATTGAGGGTTATGAATTTCCCTTTCAGCATTGCTATTGCAAGGTATTGATATGTTTTATCTTTGTTTTCATTTGTATCAAGACATTTATTGATTTCTCTTGTAATTTCTTTTTTGACATACTGATTATTTAAAAGTGTGTTGTTTATTTTCCAAATTTTTGAGAATTTTCTACTTTTCCATCTGTTATTCATTTCCAGCTTTATTTCATTATGGTTAGAGATAGTGCTTTGTATAATTTCAATCTTTTTACATTTATTGAGACCTGACTTGTGACCCAACATATAGTCTATTCTTGAGAATGATTTATGAGCACATGAAAAGAATGTATATTCTTTTGTTTTGGGGTATAAAGCTATATAAATGTTCATTAGGTCTAGTTCATTACACAAGCTGTTTCTTGATTTGTCCTCTGTCCACATGTTGTTTCCAATGCTGAACTGTGTGTATTGAACTCTCCAACTATTATTATAGAGATGCCTTTTCTTCCTTCAGCTTTGCCAGTGTATGCCTCATCTATCTTGCGGTACACAGGGTAGATGCATAAATATTTTTATAGTTATTTCACCTTGGTGAATTGCCCCTATTATTAATATATAATGACTTTCTTTATCTCTTATAAAAGTTTTGTATTTAAAATCTCTTTTCCCAATATTAGAATCACTACTCCAGTTCATTTTGGTTAATACTTGCATGGAATATTGTTGTCCAACCTCTTATTTTCACCCTAATTTTGCCCTCACATCTAAGGTGAGTCTTTTGTAGATAGCATATAGATGATTCTTTTGAAAAAAAAATCTATTTTGTTTATGTCTTTTGATTGAGAAGTTTAATTCATTAGTATTCAATATTATTACTGTAAAGTCATTACTTACTTCATCCATTTTGTCCTTTGGCTTTCTATTGTCATATCTTACTATTGTCTGTCTTTTTAGCCTTAACTCACCCTTACTAATGGTATTAGCCAGTGAAAGGGGTGCTGATGCAAAGTACCAGAAATCTGTTGGCTTTTTAAAAAGGTATTTATCTGTTGTAAAACTTACAATCCCAAGGCCATTGAAAGTCCAATTCAAGCTACCATAAGAGGTACTTTCTCACCAAAGTCATCTACCACATGTTGAAGCAAGATGTTGGGTGATCTCTGCCTGATCTCTCAGGGTTTCCTAAGTCAGACTCTGTCATATGGCTTGTTTCTTTCTGGGCCTTCTCAGCTGTTCCACTGTTTTGTTCTCTTCTGCTGAAAACTATCAGGCGAATGGCTCTTGTCTCCCTGGGCCCCAGGATCAATGATGATAGAGCTCTCTCTCCCTTGTCATGTGTCTTCTTGAGTAAATGTCGATTTATATCAGCCCACCAAGGAGGTGGGGACTCAACCTGAGCCATGCCTTACTGAAGTGGTCAAACCAAAGCCCTAATCTTAACAGGTAATCTAATCAAGATATGTCAACTGAATCTAATACATTCAAAGGGTATCACACCCAGAAGAATACATTAGTTTACAAACATAATCTTTCTCTTTTGGGGATTCATAAATAATCTCAAACTGACACAATAATAATCTTCATTTGTACACTCTTCTCCAAGTCTCCCAGCTTTGTTTTTTCCTTTCAGGCTGCAGCCATTTATAAATCTGGTCATTTGGTAACATACTCTTTCAGCTTTTGTTCATCTGTGAAGACTTTAAACTCACCCTTATTTTTGAAGGACAGTTTTGACAGATGAAGAATTCTTGACAGGCTCTTTTTCTTTCATTACATTAAATATATTATTCCAGTTTCTTCTCACCTCCATGGTTTCTGATGAGAGGTTAGTACTTACTTATTGAAGTTCCCTTTTAGGTGATGCATTGCTTTTCTTTTGCTGCTTTCTGAATCCTCTATCTCTGGTATATTCATTCTGAAAAGGTGTCTCAGAGTAGGTCTCTTTGGATTTATTTTGTTTGGTGTGTTCTTGGATATTGATACTTATGTCTTTCACAAGGGCTGGGAAGTTTTCAGTAATTATTTCCTCAAATATTCTGCCTTTTTTCCATTTCTTCTCCTCCTGGGACAACAGTAACATGTATGTTTGTGTGTTTCATCTTGTCATTCAATTCTCTGAGACTCTGTTACATTTTTGCCATTCTTTCCTTTCTGTTCTGTCTTTTCAAGTTCAGATGTTTTTTCTTCAATTTCATTTAATTCTTTTTCTGCCATTTCAAAATTTTTGTTTTATGCCTCTACTGTATTTTTAATCAAATTTTATTAAAAATCAAAATCTATTCCAGAGTTACCCATTTTCATGTACATTTTATGGAATAATGATTAACATCATTCTAAATGAAAACTTGGGTGAGTGGGTTTTTTAAAAAGATTCTGAATTATAGTTATACTGAGTCATAAAATAGCAACACAAGTCAACAGATAATTCACAAAAGTGTCAAAGCCATAAAAAACATTTACAAGAGACTGACAAGCAATGAAGTTAAGTTTTGAATGCTATTTAAAGACCATATATAATAACAACACAGTCCCCATTTTACTATTCAAGAGTTTTTTGAAATTCTGCAATTACTGACAAGTTTTAAAATATGAAGAGAACTGATTACAACTGGGAAGAGAGACTCTAAATAGTATTTTTTCTCCTTGCTGTTTCCTGGTTTGGCAGCAGGTGATGCTTTTTGGTGAATCTTACCATGGAGGTCTTTTTCAACCTCCACTTGACCATGATTCAATTCTGTCCAGAGCTGAGTGTCAAAGTGGGCTCTGCTGGCCAAACTCACTGGAGAGAAAAAAGCCCAAGTATAGTGTCATTGAACTACAAGCTTTAGCTACCAAATGGGAACTCTTTCCCCCGGGGCACTTTGGATCCTTGTGTTCAGGGTCTGACAGGCAAAAACAGGATGCAGCATCTTGGAAAGTTAATTTACCCTAATCATCAGGATGAGAAGGAATCAGGTGTGCTGTTATATATTTGAGGGAAAGAGGAGTATTTTGGCATCCACACAGTTTATTTGGACACCTCTTTATAGTTCCTCCTCAATTATGTTAATAAATGAACAAGGGCAGGCCTTGTCTGAGACAGGCATAGTGACTCTGATATTGGGTTTCTCAGAGTTCATAGTCTAAGAGTTAAGGGAGGGAGAAGTGAGTAACACTAAAGTAGTCACGGTGCCTTGTGTGATGGAGATTAGAGTCCATAATAAATATTGTTCTTTATCTTGTAAAATACCCTTTTATAAAGTTCAAATTTCTGCACCACATCAGGATCTCTGAAGCACTTGATACAAATGCAGACTTCTGGTGTCCACCCAAAGCAGAGAGGAGGGAGCAATCAGTGAGCATTCTCATTTCTACATTATCCAGGGGATTCCCAACATGTGAGATCTGTGTCTGGTGTTAGGATCCCCAGAAGTCAAGTGTTGTGATGGGTCTTTCTCTCTGTTGTGTTGTGGCTGCTTTAGTTTTAATTGCATCACAGTCTGTATCATGAAATTATCATCACATTTTAATCTCCAGACAAAATCCTCCAAGTGAGGAACCTCTAGCATCTCCATTTTCTGGCACATCCTGAGTCACACAGACTCCAGGGGGCAGTTAAGAGTTCAGTCCCTAGAGTCAGATCCTGGATCCACATCCTATGACTCTATCCCATTAGCCAGGAAAGCTTGCACAAATTATGTGGCTTCAACATTTCCCCATAATACAGAATTCACAAGGAAGTGCTGCCAATTCTCTGAGTGGATCCCCAGTAACCCATTTAAACCCAAACCTCAGTTCATAAGGATTGAGGCTCCATCTTCACCCACTGTGATCTGGTAAGGGGAGCCTCCCTATAGAAGGATAGTATGAGCAAATTCAAGGGCCTTAGCAAAGGGTCCTGCTCATCCCCATGTACCTATGATACAGAGACAAGGCCTAAGGATACCAATGGGGCTACTTCAGGCAGATGTCTGATTTCAGTTCCTCTTACATGGCAGCAGAGGTTAGGAAATGACACTAGCAAGAGGGAACTGGTCCCCGTTTGTGTTTTACTTGGTCAACTCTGACCTTTTTCACCCTGAGACTGAGCTCCTTTTGAGGTCCCAGTGCCACAAAATCTTAAGAGTAAGATAGGAGAGAAAGGGACTGGATGTCATATCCTCTTCTGAATGGAAAATGGACTTCCTCTGACCCTTAGTGTCCCCTACACACCAGATGTGGCTCATGAGTGAAGCATGAAGGGGGCTGGGGTTCTGAAGGAGAAGTGCCTACACTCTGGAAGTATCCCTTGGAGGGTGCAGCGGATTTGTATTTCATGAAGTTATGTTTACAGAAGAGGCAAACTTCTCTTATTCAGATTGTGTGTTTATGGGGGTACTTTACATAACGATAGGCATGGAAACCTTCTACAAGCCATACCTTGGCTGTGAAGATTTAAGAGTCTAAAAATGTTCCTTTGACCAGCATCTTGACTGAAGGAAAATATGTTTTACCTCAGAAATATTGGAACATCTGATAGTTTGGGAGTGGGGCTTATTTGAAATTTAGTCAGTTCAGATCCCCTTGTGGAATATAAAGGCATATATCAGAAACTACGAGGATATGCAGGCATTGATTTTCCCTTTCTAGGCTTCTAACAGGATTAATGGGTGGTTGGGATGTGAGATGCCTCAATCTAAAGAATAGATTGAAGAGAAGGAGGATTCATCTAGGTGCAGATTGAAATGTTTGGGATGTGAAATACACAACAGACACTGTTTTTCTTCCTCTCCTACACAGACTTTCATATTAGCATTTCATAGACACTGGTCCACACCAGTGGATTAGGTATTGCGGTGTCCTTCCCAAATCCATTGGTCTGACCAAGGGACATGCATAGATGCTGGGTAAAGGACAAGACATCTTTAAGTGTTTGGCAAAATATTATGATTGGGCAAATGTAATGGCAGGGACTGGGGGAAGGAGTGTTGTGTTCTTGTCAACATATGGAGCCATTAATGCAATGGCTGGAGTAGAAGTACCTGGAGTAGAAGTAGAGGCAGCAAGACTTCCAAAGGTGAGGTGGGGGAAGGGCTGGAAGAGGGAGGACAGACTTATTTGCACAATGGTCATGGACCTGTGCAGAAACCTTGGTTTCTTTTTTCATTTATCCATTTGTCCCTCACTCTGTCACTCACTGTCTAATTTTCCACTGTTCCCCTCCAGCCTCAAGTTGATCCTACTGTGTGCAATTTTTTAAATCCAGCCATCATCTCTAGAAGGAAATAAATGTAAATAAAAATGCTTGCAGAGAGAAGATGGCAGACTCTGGTGATGACCTAAGGTTCGAAATAGGGTTCAATATCACATTCACATTTGGCTGAGGAAGTTCTCATCAGTTATCACCCTTTCCATCCTGCAAAGAGCAAAGCTAAAACATTAAAATAAAGTTCTCAGAGAAGACATCCTCTAGTCTTCCCATCTCCCCAAACACACAAGATTAAAGAATTGTACAGTTCCTGAGAAACAAATAAAAGAGATACTAACCTGAAGGAAAATCATAGGTCAGAGTTCTGATTACCAAACAATATAATTTTTAATTTGACAAAGAAATGCATGGAGCCAGACAAACTAAATTTTTCTGACCTCCTCAGATGGGAATTTCATCAGATTCCAAAAGCTGCCAGGGACTCCAGAAATTCACTTGTTGCAGGTAGGAGAACCATACTCCCCATCAAAAGACTGATGTACCTGGGACCACATATTGATTATTGTTCTATATTTTGCCATTAGCTCAATACAAGAGAATCATGCTCTCAACAAATTCCTATGGAATGAAGGCATTTTGGGCAAGTAAAAGGATTATGAAATGAAAATGAGACAGACAGCCAAAAGCTGACATTTGATTGAGCAAGGAGTCTGCAGGAAGTTTAATTGCTGGCTGACTCCATGTCAACCATAGTCTGTGAAAAACAGGATGTTAGGCAAATTTATAAAAGGACCCCCAAAGATCCCTGCTGAATGGGGTTCACACCCTAGTGTAATCCCTTTCCCTTGATTGAGGGCTGGACCTAGGGAATAATTTGTAATGTTTAGAATGCATAAAAAGGAATGGTTCATCACTCCCTAGGTTGGTTTACAACAGACTGTGAATTCCAACTTGATAGCAGACTCTATTGCCTTCTCATTTGTAAGTTTTGATGAATGAAACATCTATGTGGAAGGACCCAGTTATCAAGGAAATGAGAACAACAAAAGACAATAGCCATGGACCAAGTTCCTCAGTCCAACATTTCCTTTAAGAGAAATGAAATTCTGCCAAACACCAGATCAAAGAGCTTGGAAGTAGACCCTTCCCTTCACATGAGGCCACAGTTTATTTGACACATCTCTCTGCTAACACACTGAACTTCATGTTTAAATGTTAAAACAATGTGTTTGGATGTTTAACTATTAAAGTCAGGAAGGAAGGACATATATTTTTTTCTCACAACTGCATATCCAACCACTAGCAAAATGCTTGTCAGTGCTCAATAGCATCTGAGGAACAAATTTTAAAAATCAAGACGTTTTAACATTTATATGTAAAAATATAGTCACATATAAGAGAACAATAACATTGAAATTCATTACCAAAAATGTTTGCTACTAAAATTCTATTACATATGTTTTGTTTTTGTTTTTTTAAATTCAGAAGACTATTAAAATAGTAAAAGACAAAATATTCCCTTTGGGAACAAGATTAATTATAATTAATTAATAAGTATATTGCTTGGTTTTTCTTTACAAGTAACTTTTTTTTTTAATTTCTTTCAGGAGATATCCTAAGATCTTTAAACTTTTTATTTTATTTAAAAATAGTTCAAAAAATCTATTTATAGTCAAATCAGTAATGAAACTGGATAATTCATTCCTTTGAATGCTGAATATTTGAAATTTCTAGGGTTTTACAGTCTTTATGACATCAGATAATTCTGAATTGAAGAGATCTGTGTTCTATGTTATTTTTATTCCTTGATAGTAAAGTATATGCAAACTAGATGCATGAAAAATAGCTTTCCATTAAAAATGTATTGGCAGCAAAACTATTTGTACTTATACAGAAAAACACTGATGCCAACCCTGAGAGAATGTTGATAGTCTTACAAGTCTTCCACAGGACTGATCCTCTTTCTGAAAGTTCTCTACATTATTCCCCCCCTCCCCAAAACCAGAATCCACAAAACAGTGAGATTTCTGGGAAAAGGAATGAAGGTTTCTTTTGGATATTTTAGAGCAATTTCAGAATGAAAATATATAACCTATTTTCATTATCTGTATATAAATGTTTTAAATATTTAGATGGAAATTTTTATTTAGTGATATTTTGATTAGATTTTTCTTCACTGGCATTCAAGGTAAACAAGATGTGCCCTTTTTATTCATGGCTGATGAAGTTATTAACAGCATAAAGAGGCAATTTCAATAGTGATTTTTCTAGAGCAAGAAAGAAGCTTTGACAACCTGTGTCCATGAACCAATGAATGGATAAATAAAATGTATATATTGTGGTATATACAAAGAATGGAATATTATTCAGCTGTAAAAAGGAATGAAATCCTGATACATTCAACAACATGGGTGAACCTTGAAGATATATGTTGAGTGAAATAAGACAAGCACAAAAGGACAAATGTTGTATAACACCCCTGGCAATTAGAATAAGCCAACTCATAGAGTCACAATCTGGAATATAGGTTACCAGGGGTGGAGTGAGGATAGGAAATGGGAAGTTAAGGCTTAAAAGGTATAGGGTTCCTGTTTGAAATGATGGAAAAGTTTTGGTGATGATTGGTGGTGATGGTAGCGCATTATGAACACAATTAACAGCATTGAAATACAGATCTGAGTATGATTAAAAGGGGAAATGTTAGATTGTATAAATATTAATATAATAAAAATAATTTTAAATCCATGGAATTATACTACACATTGAGCTGTAAAATAAACCCTGGACATTTATTAATAATACAAATATAAAAATGTGCTCTCATAAATGGTAACAATTATCCCACACCAATGCAGGTTTTTGTTGTTGGGTGGTATATGGGAATCCCGTATTTTATGCATGATTGTTCTGGAAACCCACAACTTCTTTAATAAAATACAAAAGAAAGAAGCTTTGAGCTCTGGAATGTGGTGATAGCACCCTTAGTAATGACCCAGTGTCCCTGGATTTTCCATCTCTTTGAGTTCAGGTGACTACCAGTGAGAATTTTCCCCAAGATAGATGGATCTCTTTTATTTTGTAAATGAATTTTAATCTGAAGATAATTGTGGGATCTCTCTGCAGGCATTTATGGACAAACAATCTGAGGGCAGATTTGGTTATTGTTTAGAAGAAATTCCCCAGGAATTTAATTCATATGCAATGGTCAGGGAGGAACCTCTCTTATTTTAAGGTTCTAGGGTCTATTTTTCTGCAAATAGTTCCATGGGAAAGATGAAAGGCAATGAAATTAATGAATTAATAAACAAAAAATGACAAAATACAGGTATTCCCTGAAGATGAAGTAGTGTTCTGTTCAATAGAACTCAGCCAAAGAAGGGCAAGGCTAACACAGGTGGGAGTTCAGACAATGGAGGATTTCAGAGGGAATAACATTTAAACTGACACTGAAGGAAAATGAATACAGTGTGATCATGTGTGTGTGTGTGTGTGTGTGTGTGTGTGTGTGTGTGAGATTGGGAGGTGATGAAGGATGAGAATAGTACTCAGTGCAGAGAGAATAACAATGCTCCATTGGGCTTTGTGGTACTGAAAGGGGGATACAAGAATTAATTCCTGGATGTCAATGAAGCCATTAATTAAGATTTGGAAATTGGAGGAGATATAACTTTAACTTGTTTGGGGGAAGGTAATGTCTTCAATTTGAGCTATATTTTAATTTAGGCACCAGTAACTCTTGGGGGAAATATAACTAAATAAATAAAAACAAAATCATCTCCCAACTTAAAAAATCTCTCTACAAAGGTAGAAGAGAGAGAAAAACTATTTTATCATTGAATAAACATTAAAGCAAAATGTGATGAATCACAGGCATTCTGCAGATATTAAAAGACAGAAAGAAATCTTAAGCTTTTTTATGTGACTAAGCAGATACAACCTATTTCATACATATTTTCAAGTGATTTCTCATATCTTCATGACCAGAGGTAGGTTTACAATTTGGAGCCAGGAACACACTCCCTTAAACCCCCAGCTCCAGAAGTTATACTCATCTCTTATCAGGAAATTTGGAGCAATTTTCTTTGATTACATCACAGAGAAATGGCTTCCTTTCTTGTGTGATAAAATTTCACCTTGTGTGATAAAATTTGCAAGAAACTCAGTTAAACTTTGACACACATTTCAAATATTTGCATTTCAAATGGACAGAGAAAGTAGTATTACTCATAACTATAGGTTTTCTAAAGTAAATCCTCAGAAAGATGGGAGGGAAGAGGGTATCTCCTCCCTTATGTTCAACAGGGAGAAGAAAGACTTTCTCATTTTTAAATTTACATCCTTCCTTACATAAGACACAAGCATAAAGAGGTGAAAGCTTAGAAATGAAGCCCAGATTATAGTATATTCACTGTCACTGTAGGGACAGAAATGAAGGAAATGTCATCAGTCAAAGAAATGTGTAAGATAGTACAGTGTATGAAATGAGGAGAAAAGCTGGAAGTGATTATAGAGATGTTTAAATAATATTATTTGAGGAGTGCTTTTGTTTCTTTGGCTGCTCAAGCACATACTTTGCAAAAGATTAGCTTAAACAATGTGGATTTTTTAGCTCATGGCTTTGAGGATAAGAGAAAATCCAAATCAAGGTGATGCTTTCTCCTAGAAGACTCACATTCTGGGCCTAGTTTCTTGTGGTCCTTGGCCCTTAGCTTGGCACATGTCAAGGCACTTTGCAGCATCTCCAAGTCTCTCCCTTCTCCTCAGGTTTTGTTTTGTTTTTTCACTTTTTAAATGATGCTCATAATGTGAATATTCTCAGTGTCCTAATTTTGTGATAATCATTTGCCATAGTAGAAACCATGCAGGTGTCCCCAGACCTAGTTTTTCTCCCTAGGTCTGGTTTTTAGAATGCAGGTGATAAACCAAGCCTGATGTATTATATGACCATCCTGTATGGGAAATGAATTTAACTCTAAGTATCTTTGGTCAACTTTAAGAGATATAGCAGGGGGTGGATGTGGCTCAAATGGTTGGGCATCTGTCTCCCATATGGAGGGACCTGGATTTGATTCCCACGACCTCTCAGTAAAAATTTAAAAAAAAGAAAAATATAGAAGGCACATGGACTGCCAGTCCCTGTGCACAGGTGCATCATCAGCCCCCTGCATGGGTGTGCTGCCAGGCCCCATGATCCAGTGGGTCATCAAGCCCTGCACATGGGTGTGCCACCAGGCCCCATGAATGGGTGAGTCCCCAAAGCCCTGCATGCAAGTGTTCTATCAGGCCCCATGAGTGGGTGCACCACCAGGCCCCGTGCACAGGTACTCTGCCAGACAATGTGAGTGAGTGTGCCATCAGGCCCTACATGCACGTTCACCGCCAGGCTCCATGCATTAGCATGCCATCAGACCCCATGAGTGGGTGCACCATCAGGTCCCTTGAGCTGGTGACCCCCGCAGGCCCTGTGAGCAGGTGAGACCCCCAGGCCCCATGCGTTGGTGTACCATCAGTCCGTACTGAGCCATGCAGCAAGATGATGACATAACAGGAGAGTGACACAAGGGAGAGTCAAGACAAGACATGCTGAAAAACCAGGAACCAAAGTTTCACAGGTGGTAGGACATCTCTCTGCCACATTGAAGATTCCAAGGATCAAATCCCAGTGAAGACAGGAGGATAATAATGAGAAAAGAGGGCAGGAAACAGGCACAGAGAATTGCCCAGTGAATGGACATAAATCAGCAAAAATGGGGGGTGGGGGTGAAAATAGATAAAAGTAAATAAATAAAAAATAGGGTGTGTTGGGGGAAAATACAGCAAATGTAAGATATGGACTATAGTTAGTACTGTAGTAATATTTTGATGGTATTCTTTCATAATTTCTAACAAATGTTTCACAACAATTCAAGGTATTGGTGGTGGGGTAATGTGTGGGAGCCCTGTATGATGTTATGCATGTTTGTTTTGTAAGTTCACAACTTTCACTCTACACTTATTTTTTATGTGTGTTCATGTATGAATGATATACTTCAATAAAATTTTTTGAAAAGATACTTAGATTACATAAATGTTACATGAAAAATATAGGTGATTCCCATATGCTCCACTCCCTGCACCTCCCACATTTTCCTACATAACAACAACCATCATTAGTGTGGTACATTCATTGCAATTGATGGACACATTTTGGAGCATTGCCACTAAGCATGGTTTATAGTTTACATTGTAGTTTACTCTCTCCCCCACAATTCTGTAGGTTATGGTAAGATATATAATGGCCTATATCTTTCATTGCAACATCCTTCAGGACAATTCCCAAGTACTGAAATTGCCCCCATATTATACCTGTTCTTCCCTCTCCCTGCCCTCAGGACCTCCAGTGTCCACAGCCTCCACATCAATGGTTTAATTTCTTCCACTGATATAATCACAATAAGTCTATACTAGAATACCAGTAAGTCTAATTTAGTACATAGTTCATTCCCCATTCCTAAGATTCTGGAATGGTGATTCCTACTCCACCACTAATTGAGAGGGGTCTTCAATCCCATATGGCTGATGGATGGGACTCTCTTGCTTGAAGTAGTAGACACTCTTAGTTACTTGATATGGTGGTTGTCCATCATCTCCTCCTCACCAGTTGTACTGGGTGAGTCCAACAAACTGGAGATTAGATGCTGCAACTCAGTTGAGATTCAGGGCCCAGCTGGCACATGGACAGCCCAAAGATTCAAGTCTCTTGGATGTGCACTTACTAACACTAATACCAATTATAGGTTCAAATAGAAGAGACAGTAGAGCCATGGTAGGAAAAACACAACTAAGCCCAACTCTGTCACACTGGGGGTCATAAATTCCAAAGTAGAGCCCACTGACAAGGCACCAAACTCTTGATCTATCTACCTTGACTATAGTGTCTGGATGTCTCCAGAGCCCTCAGGAGCCCTGCTATTTGGGGTAGTATCTACCTTGGCTGTCAATGAGATACTTTTGAGACATGCATAAGCATAATCTCTGGAAGGACCTCCCGAATCCTGTTGAAGTCTCTTAGCCATATAAGCTCATTTGTCTTTACCTTTTCCCCCTTTTGGCCAAGGCCTTTTTCCAGTTGCATTTCTAGTAATCCCTCGGTGCCAGGAAGGCTCATCCCTGGGAATCATGTCTCACACTGGGAGAAAGTTATAGCATTTTCAAGCTGAGTTTGGCTTAGAGAGGGGCCATAATTGAACAATGAGTCTTTCAGGAGTAACTCTTAGGCACCCTATATTACCAGGCTAAGTTTCAATTTCAGGAATAAATGTTAATAAGCACAGTCATCAATATCAAAAGCCTGTCAATAGACGATCCTCCTTCACTAGTCATTGCCCCTGTACTTGGGGGATTCTTGCTGCTCCATTAGAGTGTCTGGCAGAGCTCCATTGATGCCCAGCTTCTGGCTGCTCCTTCTGTGGGTTTCTCTCTGCATTATTTCCATTCTCTTACAAAGAACTCCTCTAATAGGGTTAAGACCCTTCCTGTTTTAGTTGGGCTAAACCTTAACTGAAGTACCCTCATCAAAAGATTCTCCTATCCTAGCAGAATAGGAGGTTGTGGCCAGTCCATTTAACAAGGAATCATGAAAATCCATTGCCACTAAGAGGACAGAAATTTAAGTAATAGGCAGAGAAACAAGCTTTAGTAAAGGCAGCAACTTGCTCCTTAGGAGTAAGGAATTTTCCTAATGTGAATGGAGTGAGAAGGCTCACAAGAGACTGGTCCTTCATTTATCTGTAAAGTTGTAAACTGTGATCTTCTGTCAAGATTGTTTTTAGAATTAATTACCATAGTTACATCTAACATTTAAGACATTTAAGTGGAATGTTCTAAACATTTTTATATTAATATTCTTACAAACTCTCTGAGAAGGACACTGTTACCTCAATCCCACTTTCTGAAGAGTAAATGAGGGACAGAGAGGATAAGCAAGTTGCCCTAAGTGGTTCATCTAAGAAGGGAAGAACTGGTTTTGAAATCCAGGCAGTATAGCTATAATTACTGAGTTGTATAACATTATGTTAGGAAAGACCTTCCTATCTTTTCCCTTGAGAAACTTCTAGGCATGCCTTAGGTGGTCCAGCTATCCTCATTTACACTTGGAGGCTGAAAACTCCAAGACCCTCCTTTGCATCAATAGAAATGATTTTTTATACTTATCTTAAAGATTATTCCTATTATAAAAATTATTCACTCCCTTTTTTTAAAAAACATACACATACATATTTATACACGTTTATACAAATATATACATATATATGCATTCATATATTGATTGACAGATTTATACACACAGTACACACTTATATACACACATACATACATATAATATATACTAATTATTTTCAACTTCCCACATAGTTGTTCAGTGCCAGCTCTGTCCAATGCTCTGTAAAATCAGCTATGAAGCATAATTATCAAGAACAATCCTGAGACTTCTCATACCACAAGGAAGAGCACAAAGCTGATCTCTGAGTTTTAGTGCATAATGCTTTGTCTCATGTTTAGCCACATCTCAAGTGACTTAGCTCTGAAAGCAGCAGTGGTGTCTTGAAAGTGCATTCATATCGTACATTCAGTATATTCTGTACATTATGGTGTATGCAGCTGCTCCTGTTTTGAACAACACAAATATCTTTGGAATAACCTGTTCTAAAATCTGTGACATTCATGTATATAAAATCAGAGCTGGCATCCTATCTTCCCTTCCCTCTGCTTTGGGGACCTACAGGGAACTTGGTTTCATGGCCCCCTCTCTGTCTTCTTTCTAGGGCCTTGTAGGGTCCCAGTTTCCATATGTTGGGTCTCTACATCTTCCTCACCCTTCAACTCGCACATCCACCTCAGCCTCCCCAGCATTTTTTCTCAAAGTCAGAGTATAAAGATCCATAAGTAGAATTCTATGGGCGGGTTTCCCACAATAAGTCAGGATGACAACAGTAGGGGATCTGAGAACACAACACTCAGGTATATCTAGCCCCTCATTTTTCCTAACCTAGAAAACATGACCAAACCATTTGAAAATCACTAAGTGGAGGGAGACATTTTACTTTGTGCTTTCCTTGGGAGTTTCCAACTCAAAGGGATGCTAAACAGATGATCTTGCTATCCTAGAATTCATAATGGAGTGGAGAGACAAAGACCAAGGCCCAATAGAATATGTTGTTAAGACCTGGGTTAAGGCCCCAACAAACTCCTGTTGCAAGACTTCCCTATGTGAGATTTCTCTAATTAGTTTACAATTTAAATGATTATACCCACTCTCCTAGCTGCTTCCCATTGGAAGTTTAATTTCATTCACATATAACAGTAATATAGAGAAGTGGTTTCATTTGCCTTGTCACTACTACAAAAAGGAAGATGGAAAAACATAGTTGAACCACACAAATCACAACTCTGACAAAGAATTGTGGCAAAATGAATTGAGGGAGGACTCTGAAATTGCAAATTGTTACTCTGAAACTTGCTCACAGGAAATTTAAATTCAAAACAGACCATAAAAGAGTTAAAATGGAGCACAGGTATTATTCTGAGCTCCCACAGGAACCTCAAACTAGCCCTCTGAGTTTTCCTCCTCTTTATATATAGGTCGTGACAGAGATACAGAGAGAGCATAAGACACACTCAGACCCAGTAACAGGTGGAGACCAATACTTAGGCAGCTCAGGTCCTCACCATTTGATCACACCTTGTAGGGTGTGGACATTATATATTCCAATGAGCTCAGGATGGATCAGATACTATGATATAAAGTCATTGAAGAACATAATTTGTTTTCTCAGGGTAGAATAAGTTTTGCAATTCTATTTAACTTGTTAAGTTTTCACTCCCTGGGGACAATGTTAATATGCCATAGTAGCAGCAAACATGAGAAATTCACAAGAATGGAAAACAAAAGAGGTTTCTTTACTTACATCATGGAATACACTCCTCACCCTCCACCAACACATACACACAGAGAATACCTGGCAGAGAATGCGGGCAGGTTCCAAGGAGCAGGCTGTGGAGGAGAGGACTCAACCACCCCCTGTGCTTAAGCAGTCGCCCTTCTGAGCTTCTGTGACTCCTGCAGCTCTGTGCACCCTTGACTGGGAACAGGAGGTTAGGCCTGCCATGCTTCCAGCTGGAAGTGTGCTCCTAGACAGGATAACCTCCTTGAGCCCCAACAAATGCACCAACAAACTGTGGCTGTCTCCTGACTGGACAGGACAGAAGGTTGGTGCAATGAAGTTGGGAAGAGCTGTGGCTCAGCAGGGTTCCAGTGGGGAATCATGTGGGAGGCCAGAGACACATATTGTGCTGCACTAGGAGCTTTATCGTGGATTGTCTAGATAAATGGGGGTGAGGGGTCAACACCTGGGTCCAGACCTGGTGTGGGAAGGGGAGTCTGAGTATGGGGTGGATGCTCACTGTCTCCTGCTCTTTCCACTTGTCCTTTCTGAACCTTCAGTGTTGACTGTGCTGAGGAGTCCACTGCACCCAGGCTCAGTCTCCTGGCTCTGAACACCCTGAACATATCTCAGTGATTCAGCCACAGTCAGGGTAGAGAGGCACATTTTCACCACCAGTAACATCCTGAAACATCCTCCTCTGTGGACCTCCAGCCAGGAGAGGGTGCCAAACTGCCTTTTCTGAATAAATCATGATGGAAGTCCTCCAAAGTTCATCACCAGTGAAACCAGTGCAGCCTCCACTTCATTCCTGAAAAACCCATGGGGTGCTACAGTGGCTCTGGGACTCCTCAGGTGTGTCCATGTGAGTAGTTAACTTCTTCTTCACCCATAAGGCTGAGTCCTGGCTTCTCTGAGGTATTTTTCTTTAAAACTTCATTTTCTGCACTGTTCCCTGAAACAGGTTTATACTCTACTTTCTCAAGTAATATTTTAGCAAGTTCTATTTTACCAAATATCTTTGCAGGAGGGCTTTGCCACCTCCAAATCTGGCATGCTGTAGGACTTTTTACCAATTCAGGACTCTTTTTGGGGGACAATCCTGATAGAGATTCAGAGAGAAATGAAATGCATTTACAATACTGAAAGGAATATGCAAAATATTGCAACCTTCCAGTGGAGAAGTTGGGGACTAGCCAGTTCTGACTGAGCCATATGGGAACCTGAGGTGAACAGGAAAATTGTACCCATATGTATATACCTTTATTAATTTTTAATGGTTAATTTTCCTGCACTGCTTGCATAGATGAAAAAAAAAGTTGAAAAATTATAAGTATGGGTAATACAACTTCCAACATTAATTTTAAATGTTGTTACTTAAAAATCCAAAATTTATAATGGTTTTATGTTTCTGGCTTTTCCAACAGCAAACTTGGCAGTGAAACTTTTGAAATACACTTTTTAATTTATCTTGTTTTGAAATGAGAAAATGGCCATGCTGTACAATTTCTCATGCCCATTAATGATCTTATTTCTAAGTTCAGCTTACTGAAATGTCTTTTATTTTATCGTGGCTGATATTGTTTAAAATATATATAGATAAGGTGATAGAGGTGATATGCACAATGTGAGAATATACTAAATGTCACTAAATTGCACACTTCTAAATGGTTAATTTTATTTTAAGTGAATTTTACCATAAAAAGATATGTATGCCACTTCCAAATTAGGATAAATTTGTAATAAGTAAAATTTTTGCATTGAGACAAATCAGTTTTTGAAGTTGGAGACATGATGGTGATTTTCAATACTTACTATTGCATACTGCATTCAACATTTCTCCAGGGCTTAAGTTATCACTTTAAGAGAGGTGTCAGAAGCTATTTTATATGTCAGATGTATTCTTTGAAAGTAAATTTTGCCTGATGAAAATTCAAAATCTGGAAGTACTCAGTCTAATTTTGTGTATATTCATTGAAAGATGAAATTAGAATGTCTCATTTTTTTATATGCTTGTTTCCTGTAACAATCATTATTTTCATTTGATGATGAAACATTTTCAAATTCTTTATTGTCTCTTTCTCTCAAATTTGAAAATATATTCATATGTCTCATTAAAATTTATATTTTTCAAATACACTGCAAGGGGATATAGGCCTTCTAATCATCCACCTTTATATAGTACCAGGATTTTTTGTTGAGTTTTATAACTAATTCCTCTTGAGTTTGTATATCATCTCACACTAATGAGTTGCATCAATATTTGTAATCTTTTTGCAAGAAGAAATTTTTTATTTCAGCATAGTATATTTCTTTATCTTGTACCATATACACATTAGGTATAGTTGATATTATATATACATTCAATAAAAGTTAATTTGAGCAATAACTGCCCTGATTACATTTGCTTCTCTATTATCTTAGCACATAAAGGTAAATTACTGCATTTTATAAACTCCAGCTCTTCTCTGCTTTGCAAATCTCCCATGATCACATCATTACCTCATGTATCCAAGGGCGTTAAGATCTCCCAAAAAAATTCTGAAATAACAGGTCTCAGACTTGGCAGTAGGAGTTATATAACACATTTCTTTCTCCATGACTTTCCACTTGGGCAAAAGGCAATCAACATTCAGAACATGCAGCAGAGAAAGAAGTTCCTGTGAAAAACTAATACAAATTCATCACTTTTTTCACAAATGACCCAAACATTCAGGCACCAAAAATATAGTGCTATTAACATAATATTTGCTTATTTCCTACTTAATAACATCCAGACTCTTAAAAGGTTCATTATATTCCCAACTTTAGTTGAACTGTATTTGGGTAGATTTGGCCTCTGAATGCTTTGGAGGCATAGTACAGTTGCCAGATTTTGTCTGGGTTCTTGACTAAGCTATAAGAAATGAATTTCAAGAGCAAATCACAATGATTAGACCAGTAATTTATTAAGGTAGGGAAGGAAGAGAAATGGGGGAAAATAACAGATCATAGGTCCCTCATAGAAAGTAAATGGCTGAAGAGTGAAAAAAAAAGGGGGGGGGCTTATTTATAGACTACAATTGTCCATTATAGATTATACATGCCCAGGTTATACTTGCATGGCCATCATGGGAGGAGAAAAATAGTGAGAGCCAGGTGCAGAAAGCAGGGCAAAGGCAAGAAGAAGACTGATTTGGCTTCCCTCTTGATTTTTAAACCATTAATTATTCTGCCCCTTTGCTAATGGCATGGAAGGAGTTCCAGCTGTTTACTCTTCTGATTTATTACCCCACCCATCAATCTCCCAGAAGGGCCCAATGATAAGGCCCCTGGAGAATATCTGGGGCTTCTCCTGGCTTCCAGAGGAAATCTCATTCTGAATGGGATTTCTCATGAGGTTCTTTCAGCAGGCACCCTGGGGGTATTGATGTCCATGTGAACTTCTTGCCAGGTTCCAGATCTGTCTATTGATTCCCTACCTAGCCTTCTTCATTCCCCCATCAGAAAGTTTACACTTTTATTCTTAAATAGGTGCTAAAGGGAGATGGTCTTTCTTCTGTAATTACTTCCTGCTGGTTAGGGGCAGTAGGCCCTACCTGACAAGATGTAAAACCCTCTGGCTATTCTATTTTGGTTGGAGGAAGATAGATCCAGCACCTTGGATGAAGTCCCCTCATGGCTAACAAGATGTTGATTCTGGAAGAAGTAAACTTGATTAGAATCTTAAGGATATATGGTCCCACTAAGGATACTGGACCACAAAAGTAGAAAAGGCTAGGTGCCTATAAAGACTGCATCTTCCCAAAGTTGGTGGGAAATGATATTCTTCCTTCAGTTATTTTATGGTGTTGTTTAACTCTAGGGAGAGATTGCAATAGACAATGGGGTTAGATATAAATTGCCAATCCAGTTCCAATGGTAGAGGAGAGGAATGAGAAGAGGTATTGCCGTTTTATTTAAACTACAGGAAGTAAAAACAGACAAGATTTCTTAAGGGATGTTTGGTTTGCCCTCCCCCTAGCAATAGGAACTTGGGCTAGAGTTAGAGGGAAAGGCTGGCTTTGACACAGACACTATTTAGCTTTGTCTCTTGACAAGGTATTTCAGGCCATCCAATGGCTGCCCCTTGTATGTCTCATCATATGCTTCTGGTGAGCTGGCATTTCCTAGTACAGCTGGCTTCACTTGGGATAAGTGCACAAAGCTAGAAATTCCTTTCACTTTAATAGCTTTGGGCATGATAGAACTATAGAATAAATTTCCTTCCATTTTGGCTCCAATTGAGAGTGAGACTTGGGTTTTTTTTTTTTTTTTGCCATGTTTTGATCAGAACCTGGTTTCCAGGCCCTGGGTAAGGAAATGTTGTCCATGGACCATCTGAAAGAGGCTAAGCTGAAGTGGGTCTTAGCCACATTGTTTGTTGTTTCCCTTTTGGTGGGAAAAACTTAGCCCTGGTAAGATGGCATGTCTGTTTGCCAGTACTCCCCAGGGTGTGAGTGGGACAGGTTTTGGAATAAGGGCTATGAGGGAAGCCTGGGTATGCATGTCTTCTACCTAGTGTGGGGTGAAGAATAAGAGGTATCCCCCAAGTTAATTTGTTGACTTTCTAAATTAAAAGGGCTGTTGCCCCCACTGCTCTCTAGCAAGGTGGCCTATTTTCATCTTATAGGCATGTTCATTAACTACATAGAAAATGAAGTTTACCAGGACTTTTAATATGTTCAATGTCCCTCTGCATATGATCTAGAATAGAGAAGTTATCACCATAATCATCAGGCATATATCTAGAGGAGATATAGGTACAGTACTTAATA
The DNA here is from genome assembly GCA_029593785.1 of Cabassous unicinctus. Classification (NCBI taxonomy): domain Eukaryota; kingdom Metazoa; phylum Chordata; class Mammalia; order Cingulata; family Chlamyphoridae; genus Cabassous; species Cabassous unicinctus. Next base: position 12,460 of record JAQZBX010019516.1, on the reverse strand, counting down.
AAAATCAATGCAATACTTAATGGATAAGTTTCTCATTGAGTTGTAATAGATTTAAGCTCCAGGTTTGCAATACCCTACATGTTATCTCTCCATGGGACCAGGCCATAATGTCAATTGTGTTTAGGTTCTACTCACAGAAATCTGATAATCATTGCTCCACTTGGTAAGTCCTTCACACAGCCAACATGCTGCAGCACCATTGACCCTAGAGAGAAGTTAGGAAAGTAGGTTCCAGTATTCCATTGGCCTAGTGCATAGCACCCTTCAGCACTATGAAACAGTGCCAGTCTGGAGGTGATATCCATTGTACATTTGGCTATATTGAGCCATCATTGGCTGCTGCAGGAGTTTGAAACTGCAAGGTAGTCTTCATTGACTTCTGGAGCACAACCAGAGATGTAGTAGACACCTTTATTGTTTTAGGGGTCAGTGACCAACCTATCCAATAACTCAAATGGAGAGGAAACCTGTAGTGTATTGAAGGCCAGGTTTGAATGCACAAGAGATAAGATTTCTGCTTTTCTAGCAGTTGAACCAATTTCACTTATGATTTCTACAATAAGCTCACTTGCAAGACAGTATTGACATTTAAAGACTTATTTTTGGGTTACCTTTAACCGTTATCCAATTTGTAACAGGTGAACCCCAATTCTGATTACCTAGGCACAAACAAACTGTAAAAGTTAAACACAGATTTCAAAGTTGAATACAAAGTTAAGCACAGATTAATACAGAAGAGAGAATTTTATACACTTAGCATTTCTAGGAACTTTTTTATCTTAATTAATGGCACATGATTTTTCTTATTTTCCAGGAGAGGTTTAGTAACCAGTTTGGATCTTGATTCCTATTCACACCTTTTATAGACACAACTGAGTTTAAACTAATGGAAGTTTGAGACGTATTTCCTCATTTCTTTAAGGTGACATGACATGAGGTTTCTAGTCCTCAGATCTATCTGTCCTCTTTTATGCTAGTTTAACTAGAATTCAGGTTTCCATACAGAGGCTACTCTTGGCTATACTGTGGCCACATGGACCAGTAGTAGCCAAATTTTCCTGATTCTTGAGAAGACACTTCTGTGAGGAGTCTGCTGGTAGGCTAAAGACCATGTCCATTACTGTAGGAAGAATGAAGAAGCACTTTTTAGTTGACTGACTTCGCATTCCAGAATCCAAATCTGACCAAAACGTTTACCACTCCAAATAATTTGGAGCTGAAGCTCTGGTCTCAGTGTCCTGAGAGTTTAATCCAGAGCCTTGCTGACAGGCATTCCTGTGTCCAACTTAGGTCTTGGGGGATGCTTGAACATCCCAAAGCTCACGCCAAAGCACCCAAGATGGATTGGTGAGAGACATTGAGAGAAGTTACCCCAAACTGAAGTGCCTGAGCAAGATTTCAGGGGATGATTGGCTGCCCTCTAAATAGAAGGACCCAAAGCATGGGGTCCATTCAGAGTTTACTGCTTTGGTTCTCAGCACCCCTACATTCCAAGGTCTGAGACTGACTACACTATTACCAAAACTAAAGCTCCTGAGCTAAGTCTTAGGGGAAGTTTTATTGCTCTTTGAATCAAAGTGCCCAAGACTTCAAGTCTTGGGGGACATTCCAAGTTACTTCTCTGATTCCTGCCACCCTGGGAGTCACAGAAAACTTGAAACTGGGTGTTTCCAGGGTTGTTCTGGACTTGGAAGACAGACTGAATAGATGAGATGCCTTCCAAGCTGAATATTGCTCCTTCCTGGAGAAGAAGCAGAAAAAAACCTCTTCTTATTCTTACAAAGGTCCTAATTTTATGACTTTACTGTCTAGGAGTCTCCCAGTTAGACCAATTCAAAAAGCCACTAAGTGATTAGAGATCAATTGTTCTAGCTAACATGCCTTGGGGCCCTGAGGCAATAACTTCCTCAGTAGCAAATGCATTTTCAGTTTTACAGTTTTTAAGACATTCCAAAGCATTTTAAAACAAACTCATAATGAGAAATTCAGTAGTAGGAAGTGGGAGGATTAAACATAGGTAAAGGTTAATTATGCAATGTTGTGCTGGCCTGTGATACCCCTGGGAAAGGGATATCTCATGGCATCCATATTTGGCCCTACTTACCACCCTCCCATCCCATCCCAGACCAGGTAGATGGGTGTAATTGATAGGAAGGCAGGCCTGCAAAGGTTTGGACCCATGGGGAGGCACAAGCCCCCAGCTCTGAGTCATTGTGACTGCAACTGAGAGAGGATGGGAGAAGGCAATGGCAGCCAGGCCTGAAGGCAAAGCTGGTGGCTGCTCAAGGGGCTTGTAAAAGCAGCTTTGCAGCACCCAGAGCTTGGCCAGTGAACTTCTGTCTTGGGAGGGCCTGCTTTGGTGCCCTGCCCTGTGCCCCTGTCCTCCCAGCTGGGGTCAGGTCTCACTAGACTGGGCATGTGGCATGGATGCAGAGAATTCCCACACCCCACTCTCCTCCCTCCAAGGATTATGTCCTATAGGGGCTCATAGGTGAATCCATTTAAAATGGATAACCAAAAGAAGGCATTAAAGAGGCTGTCAGTCATAGTTTCACTCACCAATAATCTCCTGGATGGCAGCACCAAAATATATTGCTGGATTTTGTCTAGGTTCTTGGCTAAGCTACAAGAAATGAATTTCAAGTGCAAGCCACATTGATTAGGCCAGTAATTTATTAAAGTAAGGAGGGAAGAGAAATGGGAGAAAATAACAGATCATAGGTCCCAGGAAGAAAGGAAGGGGATGAACAATGATAAAATAGCCCATTATAGATTATAAATGCCCAGGTTTTACTTGTGTAGCCATCATGGCAGGGGAAAAATGGCGAGAGCTGGGCACAGAAAGCAGGAACCACGGTAAAGGCAAGAAGAAGCCTGATTTGGCTTCTCATTTGCTTTTTAAACCATTAATTATTCTGTCCCTTTGCTAATGGCATGGGAGGAGTTCTAGCTGTTTGCTTTTCTGATTGATTACCCACCCTTCAATCCCCCAGGAGGGCCCAATGATAAGGCTCCTGGAGAATATCTGGGGCCTCTCCTAGCTTCTGGAGGAAATCTCATTCGGAATGGGATTTCTCATGAGTGTCTTCCAGCAGGCATCTTGGTGGTATTGATGTCCACATGGACTTCTTGCCAGGTTCCAAATCCATCTATTGATTCCCTATCTAGCCTGCTTCTGTAGCCACATGAGTTTTATTTTTAAGTAATTTATTTTGTAATATAAAATATGTAAAAATTGCAAAGTAGTACAATCCCTTTACTAAGATTTCCCAGTTGTTATAATTTCACCATATCTGCCCACTAAACAAACAATTCACAAAAATTACTTCAGTGTATTTATCTTCAAAACGACATTTTCCTAGAAAACCCAAAATCAGGAAGTCAGCTTTGCTTCAATGCTCTAATACTGTTGAGGGACCCCTTAAACTTTTTAAAAAAATTAATTGTCATTTATGAAGTTGCCCCTTTGAAATTTTGGCACTCTCCTTGTTACTGCAAATCTTTAGCTGTTTTCTGGAGCTTGTAGAAAGAAGGCTGTGTCAGTTTTTCTTGTTCAAAACCCCTGTCAGGAGACAGAACACGGGAGTATCTTATATGCCATTTGGTGACATCATGCTTCTGTCATTTTTATACAGTATGATTTATATGCATAAAATCCAGTCTTTGGTGTGCTATTAACAATTGTTTGACAAAGTGTACAGTCATTTAACCACCACCACATTCAATGTATAGCTCACCCAAATAGTTCTCTTGTACTCCATTGCAGTCAATACTTCCTACCTTCTCAAACACTAGCAAGCACTTAGATGTTTTCTTTTCCTGTTGTTTTTCCCTTGCTAGAATTATAAATAAAAAGGAATCATATAGTAAATTGTGTTTGGAATCTGGCTTTTTCACTTACTATAATTCATTTAAGATTCTCATGTGTTGTGTATATATCTATTTCCTTCCTTTATATTGCCTACTGGAATTCCTTAATCATGATGTGTCACAGTCTCTTTATCCATTTGCTATGTGAAGGATGTTTGGGTTATTTGGAGTTTTTGTTGATTATGATTAAAGTTGCTAAAAACAGTTGTAAAAAGTGTTTTCCTTAAACATAGGTTTTAATATCAGTAAAGTAAATTCATAGTTCTTGAATCATTGGGTTATATGGTGAGCATATTTTTACTTTTCAAGAGAACACAGTTTTTTGAAATGGATTTGTAATATCTTGAAGTATATTATCATTAATGTGTATGATATTACCATTTGTTCTTTATCTTCTCCATTACTGGGTATTGTTCATTTGATTTTTTAAAATTTCACTATTTTAACAGATTTTTAATCTTGTCTCATTGTACTTTTAGTTTACATGAACTGAAATCTGATGATGTTGAACACCCTTTCACACCCTTAGTTTCTCTAAACTTATGTTTGTATGCAAACATCTTGCCTTTTTTAAAATGAGGTTCTGGTTTTGTGAAATTTTTAATGCTTTATTTTATGCACATAAATTTTATTGGAGTAAAATTGCTAATATTTTTTTATCAATCTAGGAGTTGTTTTTTTATTGTTTTATCATTGTCTTTCTAAGAGTGGAAAGTATATTTTGACCCATACAAAATTTTTAGTTTGTTCTATTGTGGTCATGCTTTTGATATTTTACTTAAGAAATAATCACCAAACATATATACTCACATATGCTTTTGTGTGTGTGAAGTACTGGGTCCAGGGATAGAACCCAGGACCTCATATGTGGAAAGCACTAATGTTTCCACTGAGCAACATTAGCTCCCCTGAGTTGGTTATTCCATTTATTTGTATGTTGTTTGTTTATTTGTTTTTAGGAGGTACTGGGAACCAAACACAGGACCTCCCATATGGGAAGCAGGTACTCAAACACTTGAGCCACATCTGCTCCCTTCACATATGTTTTTAAGCAGATTAAGACATAATTTTAATACCATAGAGTTCATCCTTTTAAAATGTAGAATTTTTCTTTATTATATTCAGTCATATATACAACAATCACTATGGGCTATTTTAGAACATTTTTATCATCAAGAGAAAGAAACACTATACTCTTTACCTATTCCCCCCATCTCTGCCCATTTCTCCACAGTCCTAATGAGCCAATGATCTACTTTCTATCTCTGTAGAGTTTCCTATTTTGTACTATCATATTAATTGAATCATAAAATTCATCTACTTTTCTGTTCACACATAAAGGTTTTGTTTTCTTTTTCTTTTTTGTTAGCTACAGGGCTGGGGATTGAACCTGGGACCTTGTATGTGGGAAACTGGCACTCAACCACTAAGCCACATTGGCGCCCCTGTTTTTCCATCTATTGATTGTTTGCTTTTTTTCTTTTTAGGAGGCACTGGATACTGAACCCAGAACCTTCCATGTGGGAAGCAGGCACCCAAGCATTTGAGACACATCTACTCCCCCACACTTAAAGTTTTAATGGTTTATCCAAGTTGGGGTATATATCAGTACTTCATTCATTCTAATGGGCTGAATAATATTCCATTGTGTCATTATGTAGCTATAGTATAGGTTTTATTAATAACTTTTTTCTTAGGGAAATTGTAGGTATAGAGAAATATGCATAAAATACATAAAACATGGAATTCTCACAAACCACCCTATTATTAACATCCAGTGTTAGTGAGTTACATCTGTTATAATTCATGAAAGAACGCTTAAATAATTGTACTATTAACTATAGTTGACCATAAAAAATTGGGTTCATTTGGCTGTACAATCTTATGTTTTTTCTTTTAATTTTTAGTCTCTTAACATACATATGACCTAAAATTTCCTCTTTTAACCACATTCACATATATCATTCACTGCTGTTAATTACATTCACAATGTGTTACTTTCAACACCGTTCATTACCAGAACTTTACAATCAAACTCAATAGAAATTCTGTACAATTTTTGCCAATTGTGAACAATACCACTATTGCTAGGAACATTGGTATGAATGCATCTTTTCAAGTCCATGCTTTGAATTCTTTTTATACCACAGTTTTTAATCCATTCATCTGTTGATGGATGTATGGTTTACTTCCAACATTTGACTATTATCAATAATGTTGCTATAAAGACTTGTAGTCAAGGTTTTTGGGGGACTTATATTTTCATTTCTCTTTTGTATATACCTAGGACTGGAATTTCTAGATCTTATGGTTATTTTATACTTAATTGTTAGAGGAACGGCCAGATTATTTCTCCTCATGTCCACATCATTTTAAATTCCCAGCAACAGTGAGTAAGTGTTCTCTTTTCTTCCACTTCCTAAACAAACAACTTTTGAATATTGTCTGTTTTATTTTAGGCATCCTAGTGTGTGTAGAGAAGTACTGCATTATGTTTTTTTTTTTTTTAAATTAATGGAAAAGTAGGTTTACCAAAGTCATGTAAAAATACAGAGTATCCATATACCCCCTATCATTAACATTTCTCTTTAGTATGGTACCTTTGTTGGAACTGATGAAAGAATATTTAAATTGTACTATTAATATAGTCCACAGTTTACATTAGGATGAATTTTTCCCTATAGAGCACTCTATTATTAAAACCTTGAATTAGTGTGGTACATTTGTCTTTTTCATGAAAGAACATTTTTATAATTGTACTATTAACTATTTACCACCATGTTGCTGAATTCATTAATTACCTCAAGTAGATTTACTGAATATTTTTCATGACTATCTATGTAAAGGATAATATCACCTGGAAATAGTGAAAGTTCCACTTTTTCCTTTCCAATTTTGATGACTGTTATTTCTTTTCCTTATCAAACTGCTCTGCTTTTCAGTACAGAGTTGAACAACAGTGGTGAAATTTGATATCTTTATCTTGTTCTAGATCTTAGAGGGAGAGCTTTATGACTTTTACCCTTGACCATGATTTGTGTTGTGGGTTTTCATATATGCCATTTATCATGTTGAGTAAATTTCCTTCTATTCCTATTTTCTAAGTGTTTTTTAATCAAGAAAGGATGCTGGATTTTGTCAAATTTCTTTTCTGCACCAATTGAAATTATCATGTGCTTTTTTCCCCTTCATTTTGTTAATATGGTGTATCACATTGATTTTCTTGTTTATTTTTTATTTTTTTATTTTTAAAGAAGCTTTATATTACGTAAATGTTACAAAAAAAATAAGGGACTCCTATATGTCCCATTCCATCCCCCTCTCATACTTTCCCACATCCTTCATTAATGTGATACATCTGTTACAATTGATAAACCCATATTGAAACATTGCTACTAACCACGGGCTACAGTTGACATTATAGTTTACACTTTGTCCTGCATAATTTTGTAAGTTATGACAAAATACACAGTGACCTGCATTTGTCACTGCAATGTCATGCAGGAGAGCTCCAATCTCCCAAAAATGCCCCCATATTACACCTATTTATCCCTCTCCCACCCCACAGAACCTCTGGTGTCCACTGCCTTTACATTAATGGTATGAGTTTTCCATTGCTATAATAATATGTCTAAAGTAGAATAATAATGAGTGTACTTTAGTCTATTGTTCGTTCCCCAATCTTGAGGATTTTTGGATGGTGAAGCCCACTCTGCTTCTAATTGAGAGGGAGCTTAGATCCCATCAAGTGGATGGATAGAGTTATCTTGCTTGCAGTTATAGATACTCTCTGTTCCTTGGGATAGGAATTGTTCCTCATCATCACCTTGTTGGTTGTGCTGGGTGAGTCCAATGAACTGGAGAGCAGGTGTTGCAACTTTGCTGAAATTCAGTGCTAAACATGCACATGGATTGACCAAAGATTTAAGTCTTTGGGAAATATATTTATCAAATATAGTATTAATTATGGGTTCAAATAAAAGGGGCAGAGGAGCTATTTGTAGAGAACCTATAAATGAGTTTAACTCTGTTACACTGGGGAGCATAAATTTCAAAGTAAGGCCCATTGATGGTGCTGAATTCCTGAGCTGTCTTCCCTGCTTATAGTTTCTGGATATCTCTAGAGCCCTTAGGAGCACCATTATTTGAGGCACTGATTACTGTAGCAGTCAATAAGATTCTGCTGAGACTTGCATAAGCGTAACCTCTGGAATGACCTCCTGACTCACTTTGAAATCTCTTAGCCATAAAATCTCACTTGTCTTTACACCTTTCCCCTTTTGGTCAAGGTCATTTTCAAGATGCATATCTAGGTGGTGCTTGGTAATAACCCCTTGGAGCCAGTGAGGCTCATCCCTAGGAGTCATATCCCATGCCAGGGGGAGGTAGTGTGTTTATATGCTGAGTTTGGCTTAGAGAGAGGCCATATATGAACAGCAAGGAGGCTTTCAGGAGGTAACTCTTAGGCAGTATATAATACTAGCTAAGTTTCAATTTCACAAGAAAAGTTTCATAAGTACAATCAATGTCAATGGCCTGGCATAATGGTCTGTCTTCTTTCCTTAGAACTTGCCCTTTCACTTGGGGGATTCTTGATGTCCAATTAGGGAATATAGCAGAACTCCCCAGGGTGGGAATACAATATTCTTTTGGTTATTGTTTAGATCTTGGTTATCACCAAGATAATGTCACATGAACACTTGAACTTATTCATGTGTCTTAGAGGCATTTCTCAGGTGAACCCCTTCCCATGTGCCCAACATCACTGACACCCTGCACCAGTGATCCTTCCCTGCCACTGTTATGACCCTTCTATGATCCAAAACCTTTACAAAAATGAAGCCAACAAAATAACCAAATAAAATGAATATGAAATTGAAATAATTTAAAAAATAACCAATAGTATACAAAAAATTTAAAAGAATGAAATAATAAAAAATAAAAAAATTTAGACATTGTTTCTTTCATCACTGTAAGATCTCTTGTCTTGTATGTACAGTGATATTTTCTTCCATATATTCCCCCCAGTGTCTCATTTTTTTTTTCATTTTATCTTCACAGGAGCTTTAGGATACAGAAAAGTCACATCGATAACAGAGGTGAGTCCCATATACCTAATGCCCTCCCCTCTTTCCCTTCTTCCTTATTAATAGCATTTTACATGTGGATGGTACATTTGTTACAATTGATGTACAAATATTGAAACATTGTTACTAAACATTGTCAATGGTTTGCATTATGGTTTATATTTTGGATGGAACACTTTTATAGGTTTGACAAAATTTGAAGTGGCCTGTATCCATTATTGCAAGATCATGCTAAACAATTCCAAAGCCCTAAAAATGTCTTATATTCCATCTATTCTATTCTTCCCTCCCCCTCCCCATGGAACTTATGGTAATCACTAAGTTTCAATTTGTGAAAAATAAGATTCATTGTTACTTACAATAAAATTGAGAGCTTGATATATTGGTCTGTTTTCTTTTATTAGGCACTGCCTCTGTTCTCAAAGAATTCTTGTGCCTCTAATTGAGAACATAGCAGGACTCCCTAGGATGGGAGTTCAATATTTTATTGTTTATTGTGTGGGTCTACACCCACTGATACAACATACTATGAAAAGATGAACACTGAGATATTCCATAAAAGCCTGTTCTGGTGCACACTATTCCATATATACCCCACAGCTGACACCCTATACCAGTAACCCTTCTTTGTTATTTTTGCCAAAAGAATATTTCCAACACTATATGTTTAACCACAGACCTGCAAATCCTCAGATATCATCTGCTCCTTCCCTCAACCTTCCCCCCAGTCCCATGGATAGTCCAACCCAAACCCCCACCCTAATTCCCCTCACAGACCAGCACCACTGAACCCAATCATGTCACTGTCATGCCCATCCACGTCCAACTTCACCCTTTCACCTTATCATAGATTTTGCACTTATGGGCATTGGCTCACCACTCTCTATTCCCTTTCTGTCTCCTGTAAACCTAGCTCTGTGACTCTGCTCAATTTGCTTAAATCATATCAATGAGGTCATGTAATATTTGTCCTTCAGTGCCTGGCTTACTTCACTCAATGTAAGGTCTTCAACATTCATCCATCTTCTCCCATGTGTTAATATTACATTTTTTTCTTACAGCTGAGTAATATTCCATTGTATGTATATACCACAGTTTGCTTATCCATTCATCTGTTGATTGACATTTGCATTGCTTTCAACTTTTAGCAATAGTGAATAATGCTGCTATGAAAATTGGTGTGCATATATCTATTTGTGTCCCTGCTTTCAATTCTTCTGGGAATATACCCAACAGTGGGATTGCTGGATCATATGGCAGTTCTGTAGTTAGCTTCCTGAGGAACTGCTAAACTGTCCTATACAATGGCAGTACCATTCTACATTCCCACCAGTGGTAGATAAGTATTCCCTTTCCTCAACATATTCCCTTTCCTCAACATCCTAACCAATACTTGTATTCCTCTGTTTTTTTAATGGTTGCCAGTCTAAAGGGTGTAAGATGATATCTCACTGTAGATTTGATTTGCATTTCCCTAATAGCTAGTAATGTTGAGCATCTTTTCATGTGATTTTTAGCCATTTATATTTCTTTGGAGAAGTTTCTATTCAAATCTCATGCCCATTTTTTAAACAGATTGTTTGCCTTTTTATATCCAAGGTTTAGGGTTTCTTTATATATGCTGGATATTAGCCCTGTATCAGAAAGTTGGTTATCAAATATATTCTCCCATTTTGTATGCTGCCTGTTCACTTTCTTGACAAACTCCTTTGAAGTACAAAAGTTTTTTATTTTGAGGACATCCAATTTATCTACTTTTTCTTTCATTGCTCATGCTTTGGGTGTAAATTTTATGAAAGCATTTCCTACTACAAGGTCTCATAGATGCTTCCCTACATTATCTTCTAGGAGCTTTAGGGGCTTGGCTCTTATATTTAGATCTTTGACCCATCTTGAGTTAATTTTTGTATAAGGTGTGGGATGGTGGTCCTCTCTCATTCTTTTAGATATGGCTATCCAGTTCTCTAAGCACCATTTGTTGAAAAGGTCATTCTCTCACAATTGAGTGGGCTTGGTGGCCTTGTTGAATATCCATTGACTCTATGTGTAAGGAGCTATATCTGAACTCTCAGTTTGGTTCCATTGTTCAGTATGTCTATCCTTGTGTCAGTACCACACAGTTTTGACCACTGTAGCTTTGAAGTATTTTTTAAAGTCAGGTTGTGTCATTCTTCCAATTTTGCTTTTATTTTTCAATATGTCTTTGGCTATTTGGGGTCTGTAGTAGTTTGGCATTATTTATGAATTCCAAAAATAGATATTGGATTACGCTTGTAAACTGGTCTGTTCCTCTGGGTGTGATTAATTTATGGTTAAGGCTTTGATTGGGCCATGTCAGTAGGACATTGAGTGTGGGCAGGGACTCAGAGATAAAATTACATGGCAGGGCAGATGAGTTAGTTGGAGTTTTAAGTTGGACTTATGATGCTGAGTTTTAAGGCTGGAGCCCAGAGAAGTAAGCACACAGAGGAGCTTGGTCATGAGGAAGAAGATAAGGCCCAGGGAAAAGAGATGAGTCATTCACTTGATAATCTATAGCTGGCCCTTGTAGAGAGAAGTGAGCCTGAGCCCAGAGAGAAGCAAGCCCTGGGAAGAGAGGAACTCAAGAAGCCTGAACCTTGGCAGACTTTGGCAGCCATTTTGCTCCAAAACATGGCCATAGACTTTGGTGTGCAAAGTAACTTATGCTTTATGTCCTGGTAACTGTGAAATTCTACCCCAAATAAAAACCCGTTATAAAAGCCAACAGATTTCTGGTATTTTGCGTCAGCACCCCTTTGGCTGATTAAGACAGAGCCCTTTGCCTTTCCCCATAAATTTGATACTTAGCATTTCCGATTCACTAAAAAGCACAATTGTAATTTTTATTGGGATCACATTCAATCTGTAAATCAATTTAGGTTGGACAGACACCTTAATGATGTTTAATTTTCAAATCCATGAACAGGGAATATTCTTCCATTTATTTAGGTTTTCTTTGAATTCCTTTAATAATATTGTGTATTTTTCTATATACAAATCCTTTACATCTTTAGTTAAGTTAATTCCTAGGTATCTGATTTTTTTGTTTGCTATTGTAAATGGAACTTTTTTTCTTGATTTCCCCCTCAGATTCTTCATTATTGGTGTACCAAAATGCCACTTTTTTTGCACATTGATGTTATATACTGCCACTTTACAAAACTTATTTATCAGCTCTAGAAGCTTTTTTGTAGATTTCCCAGGGCTTTCTATGTATAGGATCATGTCATTTGCAAATAGTGAAATTTTTACTCTTTCTTTTCCAATTTGGATGTCTTTTATATCTTTTTCTTGCCTAAGTCCTTGAGTAAGTACTTCTAACACAATGATAAGAGCAGTGACAGTGGACATCCTTGTCTTGTTCCAGATCTTAGAGAGAAAGCTTTTAGGATTTCACCATTGAATATGATGTTAGCTGTGGGGTTTTCATATATACCTTTTATCACATTAAGGACGTTTCCTTCTATTCCTAACTTTTGCAG
>JAQZBX010019515.1:10150-28135 GCA_029593785.1 Cabassous unicinctus | reverse complement strand
AATAGAGATGATCATGTGATATTTTTCCCTCAACCTGTTAATGTGGTATACTACATTGATGAATTTTCCTGTGTTGATCCATCCTTGCACAACTGTGGTAAAAACTACTTGATCATGGTGTATAATTTGATGGATGTGTTGTTGAATATGATTAGCAAGTATTTTGTTGAGGATCTTTGCATCTAAGTTCATTAGAGAGATTGATCTGTAGTTTTCTTTTCTTGTAGTATCTTTACACAACTTTGGTGTTAGGGTGATGTTGGCATCACAGAATGAGCTAGGTAATGTTCCATCCTTGTCAATTTTTTGAAAGAGTTTGAGCAGGATTTGTATTAGTTCTTTCCAGAATGATTGGTAAAATTCACCCATGAAGCCACCTGGTCTTGGGCTTTTCTTGGATGAGTGGTTTTTGATGACTAGTTCTCACTACTTGTGACTGCTCTGTTTCATTCTTCTAATATCTTCTTTCATTAATGTAGGTTGCTTCTGTGTTTCTGAAAATTCCTCCACTTCATCTAAATTGTCCATATTATTGGCATACAATTTTTTAAAGTATCCTTTTATGATGCTCTTTTATTTCTGTTGGGTCAGTGGTAATATCCCAGTTCTCATTTCTGATTTTATTTATTTGCATTTTCTCCCTTTATTATTTGTTAGTCTAGCTAAAGGTTGGTAAAGTTTATTAATCTTCTCAAAGAACCAGCTTTGGGATTAGTTTGTTGTTCTTTTTGTGGTTCCTCCATGTGTACAGTTAGGTCTTTAATTTTAGCTTCCTTCTTTTTTAATATAAGTATTAAGGGTTATGAATTTCCTTCTCAGCACTGCCTTCATTGAATCCCATAGGTTATGATATATTGTGTTCTTGTTTTCATTCATCTTGAGATTATTGACTGATTTCTCTTACAATTTCTACTTTGACCCACTGACTATTTAAGGTTGTGTTGGCTGTTCTCCATTTATTTGTGAATTTTCCATTTTTCCACCTGCTATTAATTTCCATCTCTATTCTATTATGATCAGAAAAACTGTTTTGTATAATTTCCATGCTTTTAAATTTTTCAAAATTTGACTTATGTCCCCACAAATGCTCTCCTGGAGAAAGATCCATGAACACTTGAGAAGAATGAATATCCAGCTGTTTCGGGGTGTAATGCTCCATAAGTGTCTATTAGGTGTAGTATTCATTTATCATATTATTAAAGCTCTCAGTTTCATTATTTATACTCTATCCAGATGTTCTGATGTTGAAAGTGAAGTGTTGCAGTTTCCAACTATTACTGTAGAGATGTCTATTTCTCCCTTCAGTTTGGCCAGTGTGTGTCTCATGTATTTTGTGTCTCATGTGTTTTGGGGCACGTTAGGTGCATGAATAGTTATAATTGTTATATGAATAGTTATAATTGTCCATTTTATTAGTAAATAGTAAACTTCTTCATCTGTTATAAGAATTTTGCATTTAAAATCTATTTTACCTGATGTTAGTATTGCTACACCTTTCTATTATGATTCCTATTAGCATGGAATATGTTTTTCAAACCTTGCACTTTCAGCCTGATTTTGTGCTTGCATCTAAGGTGAGTCTCTTTTAGACCAAAAATAGGTGGCTCATTTTTTTTCACTCATTCTATCAATCTACGACATTTAATTCAGGAATTCTATCCATTAGCTTTCAGTGTTACTACTGTAAAGGCATTACTTACTTTATCATTTTTAGCCCTTGACTTTCTGTTGTCACATCTTACTATTTTCTGTCTGGTAACCATTTCAGCTTCTCTTACTTATGTTCTTCATTTCTACAGTCTTCTCCAGGGCTCTCAACCTTGTCTTTTCCTTTAAGGCTGTAATACCCTCTTTAAAATTTCTTGTAGATTCAGTCTCTTGGTAACATACTCTCTCAATTTTTCTTTGTCTGTAAAGATATTAAACTCGCCTTCATTTCTGAAAGATAGTTTAGCTGGATAAAGAATTCCTTGCCAGCATTTTTTCTCTTTCAGTACTTAAATATATTTTACCACTCCATTCTTGCCTCCATGGTTTTTGATGAGAGATCAGTACTGAGCTTATTGAGTTGTCTTAAATCCTGTGACTCATCTGGATTCTTGGTTTGTTCCCTTGGCTTGGCCATATCTTCCTGTTTCTTAGTTTGGGTTGTCATCTTTTGTTGATACCTAGGCATCTGATTATGTTAGGTATTGTAATAGTCAGCCAAAGGGGTCCTGATGCAAAGTACCAGAAATCTGTTGGCATTTATAAAGGGTATTTATTTAGAGTAGAAGCTTACAGTCACAAGCTAATAAAGCATAAGTCACTTCCATCACCAAAATCTGTTTCCACGTGTTGGAGCAAGATGGCTGCAAGTCTCTGTGAGGGTTCAAACTTCCTCTTCTTCCTAAGCTCCATGGTCCAGTTCCTTCTGTTCTCAGCTGTAAGATAGCATAAGGCTTGTCTCTCTCCCTGGGGCTCATTTCTTTCTGGGCTCAGCTGACCTGTTCTTTCCATAAGGCCAGCTATAGACTATCAGGCTCATCTCTCTTCCCAGGGCCATGTCTAGGTAGCACTCTCTCTTCCTGCATATCTGCTTCTGTGTGTCTACTTCCATGTGAGAGTCTGTTTGATCAGCTCAAGCAGCTGGGACTTGATGCTGAGTCACACTCTAATGTGTGGTTGGATCAGAGCCCTAATCTTAACATAATTTAATCAGACATCTCAGCTGAATCTAATACAATCAAAGGGTTATCATGCCAGAGGAACTGACCAGTTTAAAAACATAATCTATATTTCTTTTTGGAATTCATAAATAATAAACTGCTACAGGTATTTTGTTCTGTTTCCCAATTTCTCTCTCTTGCCTAGTGGTTTTATTTCACAGCTCTACTTTGATTTTTAGTTTATTTTTTTCTAAAACATTAATGATGCCCTGTTTAAGTAGTCAAAACATGAAAACTACACTCAGCCCTCCCCCACATCCCCCAGATTTCAAGGGTTAAATCTGTCCTTTCCTCTCTCCATTGGTCATTCATGCACAAATTTTACCAAGGCGGTTTGTCTCAGGTGTCCTGGATGGGTGGCATTCCCAGATGTGGGAGTATCTGTCTATTCATGGTTTTCCCTTTGGCTTCTCTCTCTCTGTCCCCTGTCCTTCCTGGATGATGCACGCAACACTTTCATCGTCTGAAGTTCCCCAAAGGGGTTCCATTGGATGACTTCTACACCTTCTCCCCTGATTTGCAAGAGCCCTACAAAGAGAGCTGCAAAGAGACCTGCCTGAGCTACTCTGACACCATCTTGGAGCAAAAAATACTTCTACTTGTAATTGTCTGCCAGTGTCCTTTCATCCAATTTATTGAGGTGTTTATACTGTCCTCAGTCTCTCTTTTAACCCAAGTCTTTCTTATTGGTTGGTTTTGCTAAAGCTTCTACTGTTCCTCTTCCAGCATGTTAATCTGTTCTGTTTGTTCTATATTTGTGTCTGTATCTTTTAAATCTCCTTGTATTATCTCTAGTTGCTATTAGCTGGAGGGCTAATTTTAGGAGGAGTGTCCTTCTGTAGACAACTTTCCCAGCTAAGATTTTCCAGTCAAATCAAGCCTAGGGGACCTATACAGGAGCTGTAGATTGATTCCAATGTGCTCTAAAATGAGAATGTAAAGGCTGCCAATCTTCTCTTTGATATTTACCCACATCTATGAATTATTAACATGCACAGCAGGTACCACTCTATCCAATTGTTTCCTGCTGTGCTTAGGTTTTACTATGCCTTTAATTCTCAGCTGATTTAGATCCTGGTGGGAGTGTGGTTGAGACTAAGGTCACCAGGTTATCCAGGATGAAACTCTTGCACATCGCCCATGCACTGAGATCTGAGTTCCCTAACCAACAGCCAAAACCTATGGTGTGCCCTCCAAGGTGGGCAGTGACCATTCCTGCACTGCCCAAAGGAGAATGATCAGACTTCCCATGCTTCCTCTCTTTCCTGGTGTGCTGGGATTGGCAGCTCTTTAAGGTGGGAAAGGTGAATCTGCCCAGACTGCCCAAGGAAGCATGAGTGCTACATCTCTTTTCTGTGGCATCTTGGGAAGAAAATATCACAGCCCTTTAAACTGGGTGGGGTGAATCTGCCCACATTGCCTTGAGAAAGTATTCAAACTGCACCCAATATTCACTCGTGCTGGGTGTGGGGGCCCAAGTAGTAGCTCTCCAACCTGGGCATGCTCAACCTGATCTCTAAGGTCCCAGGGATCTTGTGTCTTTGTCAATCACCCCTGCTTCTACTCATGCTGGAAGTGGAGATAGCATAAACCTCCTGGATTCTTTATTGTTTGACCCTACATATCTGTGATCAGTATGTGAGTATGTGTCAGGGAATGAATAATTAAAAATGTCCTCACAATCTTTTTCACTAATACAGTCCAGTCTCCTTAGGCCAGTAATTCACAGAATTATCAAAAAGGCATGATCCATAAACTTATACAGCACTTGTACTTAGGAGTGACACAGTATATTCAGGTATGAAGTAAGTTACTGAAATATGCTTAGGAATGTTGTGAAGAGGAGCTAGAGATGGGTAATAGAGTCCAAATTATGTTCTGGTGGGGAGGCAGGTATCATCAGATGATTTCAAATAGATCAGCCCTCCAGGTGCTGATATTGCAGGCAATGTCTGTTATAGAATATTGTAGGTCTCTGAGCAGGGAAATTCCCAGAATCTTAGGTCACAATTGAATCTCAAACATTTTTTGTTGTTTCTGTTTCTTCATTTCTACTAGGACATAAGTGCAATGAAGCTGTCAGCATTGTATATTTTACCACCTAGACTCTAGAAAAGTTCAGGTTCTGGAATATTTGAAAACCTCACTAAGTAAATGATATTGAAATATTTGATCTGAAGAGGTCCCAAAGCCTATTTTATAGCTCCTGCCTTCACCCTAGCATACTCATGAAGGTTTAACTTCCAAGATGGGCATAGACCATGTGGAATTGTTTCCATCTCCCAGATATTTCAATATTAGTATCATTTTTCTGCAGAAAGAGGGGGATTTTGGGGAAAACACACAAAACAGATTGCAAATATTAGTACTGTATGGATGAATGAATGAATGAATGAATAAGGGTATATACCCCTTATCAGTCCTAAGGCATTTTGAAAATGTCTTCCTCACATCTCCAATGATGTTTCAGCTCCTTATCACCTGACATATTTCTGCACTTTTTACCACAAATCACTTGGAAATTAATCTTTATTATAGGCAGTATCCCATTACCTCATTCAGGTTTGTAGGGGTTTTTATTCCCAGGTACCTATAATATTCCAGGTCTGACAGCATTATTTTCCTTCTCATAATTACTTTGCATTCCTTTTAACTTGTAATAGCAATAATGGTATTTTAGAGGGAAAATTAATGCACTATCCAACATTATTGAAAATTTATGTTTATTTACACATATTCTATTAATAAGTGCAATGTACAAACATATTAACAGTATATAATAGTTATGGAACATCATCTTATATTGTGAATCTTTCAGTTAACAGTCAAACTATCTTCAGATTCACCTGACATTATAATTTAATTTAGTGTTGCATTAAAAAAAAGAAATTGAACTATATTATAGAAATCACAGCAACAGATATTACTCCACATATATTTGCAAGTACTAATCTATTTGGGGAAAAGTTTCATACTCTTCCTAATACTTGTTACAAAATTCTGCATTCAACATGGCCAGATCACTTCAAAATCCAGCATTTTTATCTTACTTATTTTTCAATTATAAGTAATTAGACAATATTCTGAATTCATGTTTGAATAGTGTGGGAAAGCATTCTTGTTAAAGGTTTTTCTCCAGTCTTATAATTCTGATGTGAAAACTAGATGAATATATGTTCCACTTTGATTTTAGGATTGTCATTTCTTCAGTATGAAATCCTTCAGGCTGATGATGAAATCTCAAATCACTAAAGACTTCCCTTCATTCATTACACTAAGATATAAGTAACATATTTTTCATGCTTATTCCTTTGAAAATCAACTCCAGCAAAAATTATCTGCTGTTCCCTTAGATTCTCCTGCTCTCCGCACAGATGTTCCTGTATGATATTCTGTTTTAGGAATTATTACAACTCTTTGTCTTTCTTGTGTGCACTTAAAGCTGGAGTTCAATTTAAATGTCTTCCATATCACTATAAGCATAGTGCTCTTCCAAGTGTAATTCAGTCACGCTATCGAAGGTTAAATTACCAAAAAAAAAAGCATTTTTCATGTATTACATTGACATGGTATTATATTCTATGCAGATTCTCTCATTTGTTTAAACACTAGAGCCAGTGGATGAAGATACTTCTGTGTTCATTACATTTATAGTGTGAGTTCTCTCATGTTTTCTATGGTTTGAACTATGACTGAAGACTTTCCCACATAGATGGCATTCATAAGGTTTCTCTCCAGTGTGTGTTTTCTCATGTTGTCTAAGGGTAGAACTTTGGCTGAAGGATCTCCCACATAGGAGGCATTTGTATGGTTTCTCTCCAGTGTGAGTGTTCTTATGTTGTCTAAGGGTAGAAATTTGTCTGAAGGATTTCTCACATAGATGGCATATATATGGTCTCTCTCCAGTGTGAATTCTCTCATGATTTCTAAGGGTAGAAGATTCACTGAAGGCTTTCTCACATACATGACATTTGTATGGTTTCTCTCCAGTGTGAGTGTTCTCATGTTTCCGAAGGGATGAACTTTGTCTAAATACTTTCCCACATAGATGACATTTGTATGGTTTCTCTCCAGTGTGAATTCTCTCATGTCGTCTAAGGTTGGAAGATACACTGAAGGCATTCCCACATATTTGACATTGGTATTTTTTTTCTCCAGTGTGAGTTGTCTCATGTTGCCTACATTCAGAACTTTTTCTGAAGGCTTTCCCACATTGATGATAGTCACATGATTTACTTCTAGTGTAAGTTTGCTTACACTGATTAAAGTATGACAGGTCACTGGGGTCTTCTTGAAATTGTTCCCTATCATAGGGCTTCTTTGCCACTTCAGATAATACATATTGAGTCTTTGTGGGGCTTTGAATGAAATCTTCTACCAAGTCATTTCTTTCAAAAGGATCCCCAAGAGTGTAAGAACTCTGCTGTTGGAAAAAAAAAGAGATTGTTAAAAGTTTGCACACAAATATTAATTCAGTTCTCTATGTGTAAATTCTAGACAAATCATTCAGTGAGTCTCTAGGTAAAAAAAATTTTAGTTACATTAACATGGCATGTTATTCTCTTGCATGAACAGATTATATACTTTTTAGCTCCTCACCTTCAGAACTCTTTAATTACTTTTGAAGACTTCATTATATTTCAAAGACTAGGTATATGGCCATGTTTATGAAATTGTCCTTTTAAAAGACCTCATTTTATGGTTTTGAAGTCAAATTAATATTTCTCCAAATTGAAACTTTCCAAATCTTTTTTCTGGGATAGTGTTGTAACAGTTTGAAATTATTTTATGAACCCCAAAAAGAGAACAATTATGTTTTAAACTAATCCATTCTTGTAGGGATGTTTGGTTGGAGTAAGAAAGTGAGGCATGAGCCACCTTGAGTCACCACCCTCTTGCTGGTCTGATAAAAAATGGAGATACACAGGAAAAGAGTGCTCTGCCATTTTTGATCCTGCCATGTGAGAGAAAAGAGAGGATCAAAGAGCTGAGGTGCAGGGAGAGATGAGCCATATATATGCCTGATAGCTTGCAGATGAACTCAGGAATAAAGCAGAGCATCTGAACCTGAGAGAGAAGACCTGATAAGAGATAAGCCCTATGCCTGCTTGTCCATAGCTGAGCTCTGAAAGATGGTACAGCCCAGAGGGGAGAGCAGAGACCTAGGCAGAGATCACCCACCATCTTGCTTAAACACGTAGCAGCTGACTTTGATAAGAAAGCACCTCTTATGGTACCTGGATTTGAACTTTTCATGGCCTTGGGACTGTAAGCTTTTTCACCAAATAAATCTCTTTTATAAAAACCAATCCATTTCTGGTACTTTGCTTTGGCACTTCTTTGGCAAATTAAAACAGAGCTTAATCACAATCAGGTGATTGTTCTGATTCCTGACTTATTCCATTCCCAGGTCACTATTTGAATGAGCAGGGTTCATATACATGAAACTTACCATTGACAAGATGGTGGATGTGTTCTTCCTGCAGATATGTTGCATGGATATTATTTCTGGTTTGTTAAAGTAACATTCTCTTCCTGAAATGATTGGGAAAAAATATAAACAACATTGCAAGATCAGCATTAAGATAATGAAAAAATAATTGAAAAACACCAATGCTCATGTGTTATGTTTCAAATATTATCAATTAGTTAGGGAAAGAATGTTAAGTTAAGGTATACCCTAGGGATTAGAAACACTCTTTTACAAAATTGACAATTAATGTATTTTCAGGATTAAAATAAGGGGGAAATAAAAGGAAGATTGGATATTGAGTTGGTAAAGTGAGGATAATCCTCAAAAAGGAGGATCATGGCAGGGGTCATTATGTAAAATTTTAACTGCAATAAGTACATTACTATTTCTTTCCCTAAATCCAAGGACAATAAAAGATAATACTTGAATAGAGATTAGTACATGCAAGGAGTAATGAAATCCTTTGAGGATTTCTTGCCCTTTGTTCATGCCAACATTTAAGAGAATATCACTCAAGGATATTTCAAAAGATGCTCTAACATATACACAAAGTCACTCTGTGTGAAAGCGCAGGTTCCTGGAGCTCAACTGGTCTCTGACCTTGGAGAAATCCTAATATTTCTTTCCAATGTTCCTCTCCTTGCTCTGACTGGGAAATCACATCTGATTTGCAGATTCTATACCCTGTTTATGTGAAAGAAATAGAATGGATTTTGAATTATGTGCTGATAATAGTGCATTTTCTTCAAGTCCACAGCATGCTAAGAAGAATAATAAAATAAACATTGAATGTCAACACAGGGAAGCACCCTTGAACACATGATATTGACAATCCTTCAACAGCAAGGGATGCTTGACCATATGCCATAGACTTTAAGGATATGTGGTCATTAAGGCCCATACCCAAACTCAAAGACTGAAGTAACTTCATTCTTTGCATAAAAAGAAAAATTATGGTTTCACAGTGGTTGAACAGTATATTTTAAAGGGACCAATAAACGTAAGTTCCACCAAAAACAAATATTAGGTATATATGGAAAGTGTTTCCCTGTTAATTTTCTACTGTGAAAAAAAATTTTTTTTCTACTGTGCTCTGAAATATCAACATAGTCCCTTAAGCATAACAATTTTATAGATAATGTTTAATCAGTTTATATATCCATTTAAATGATATTTATTGAGATCTCAGCACAGTTCTGAGTATTGCAGATTGAGTAGCAAGAAAGACATGAGATTTCAGTCTAGAAGATTAGATTCCACTGGTGTGAGAAAATGTGGTAAGTAAAATGTGAAGAATCAAATTTCTTCCAGATAGATTTAAGTTTATGAAAAAACAAGAGCAGAGATTTGAGTGGCATATGATGAAGCTCTTCCAGATACTTGTTGAATATATAAAGGAAAGATTAGACAGACTGTTAGATCGATGATTAGATAGATAGATGATATATGATGATGATGATAGATGATAGATAGATAGATAGATAGATAGATAGATAAAATATAAACTTTGTGAGACTCACCAATAGAAAGCAGATGATTGATAGTCTCCAGCATCACCTCTCTGAACAGATTTCTCTGGGTTGTGTCCATCATGGTCCACTCCTCCTGGGTGAAGTCTACAGCCACATCTTTGAAGGTCACTAATTCCTAAAATATCACAGACATTCCAATTCAGACAGGGCTATCCCTCACTAATGTCACAGTAAGATGGATTAGAATACATCACTAAAGAATAGAAGGGCTTTGTGGAAAGAAAGCTCAAATTATGTTTGAGATTCCAGCCAGATCATTCTGGGTGCTAACCTAACATCTGTGTATCAGATATACTTACAGAGACTCTCACATACTGAATACATAATATTTCAATAGAAGGCAATATTACACGTGTTGTGGTGTGTAGAACGTGACTATTGCTTAAAAACCTGGTAATTATGATTTCCAGATGGTGATTATAAAATTTGCCCTTTTGAAATCATAACAAACAACTTTCTCCACAAATTTCATATATATCTGCAGACTCATCACAATGGAAGCAATGTCTGTGATCTGGCACCTCAGTTTCCTCATCCATGAAATGGTTGAACAAACTGCTTTGAGTTGGGAAGATCTAGTAACTAAATAGGTCTATTATTCATTAAAATTCAGAAAATCTTGCAGCAATGTGTAGCATTTTCAGAACTTCACAGGCTTCATAAGAACTTGGGATCAGTAGGTTTTTCCTCTTTCAACTCTATGAAACTCAGGTATTCAATATAAGATATAAGATTATGAGCCCTGAGAATGTTATACTGAATTACAAATCTAGCCTAACTCTTTCTGATTCTAGGAGACCATACTCAATTTAACCTTGGATCTCCAAATCTTAGTTATCATTGTCTCTCTTTTGTCTTCTCCTTGATTTTCAGATAAAAAATAGAGTTAGCCTCTTTATTTTTTCTGGTCTTTCCAGTTCTTCAAAAAATTTCACAGGACCTAAAAATGCACATTACCTACTACACTCATTTTCCTCTATGGACAGCCAAATTCAAGTGAGAAATATTCCTTATTTATTGTTGCCCCTTATCAAATGTCCACAAAGGTTATTTACAAAGAGGGAAATGGTTGATTAGGGACAAGGTGGTGATGAGAATTTCAAACATCTTTTCAAACTATAAAAATATATTCTATCTATATACATATTAAGATGTATGTCTATTATTGGAGAAAACAAATTGTTAATCACTGCATTCCTTTGCCTAACCCTTCCTTGTGCTCCCCTGCACACTGCACAGACTTACATCAGCACCTTTAACACCAGATTGATTGAACTCCCTTATTCAAACATCTGTCTGCCCTTTAAGAGAGTCAAGTTGTGTTCTTTCTCACCTCTATCTATGTTGTCTCTACAATCCTGAGCCCGTTACTACCACTTAACAAGATTAATGAGGGAATGATTTCCCCACCAAGACTATGGGCTCCATATCTTCTCTGAATACACAGCCTTAATGGTGGTTGGAACAAATTAGTGTAAATATTGGAAAGAGATTATTTATTAATCTGTTCCTGACACACCATAATTATCCCAGAGTCCTAGGCACACTTAAGTGGCTCACAGACCCTTGAATATTTACTGTGTGCACTTAGAATATTCAGGATAATAGGAGAAATCTGCCCATGTTCTGCAAATAGAGATATAATTTCCATAGAAATAGCAATACCTTACTCATCGTGGGATGCATTGTCAATAGTTAGGTCAGCAGCTGTGTTCCTCTGATTTCTCACACTCAGACAGGGCAAGGACAAAGCAGGAAATGCTGAGGATAGAGAAAGAATTCATGAGATTCAAGACGTGTCCACAATTTCCAAAGCCACTGGTCAACAATACCCAAACCTTCACCCTAGAGTGTTCTAGTACCCAAACAACAGAAACAAGCATGCAGGGCACTTCAGAAATACAGGCAGAGGACTCTCATCTCCCAGTGTCATAAATAATAAGACTATGACTATTTTGCCAAGAAATAAAATGTTTTATATGTTAATTACCCCACTGTGTACTTAATTTTACATTTTCTCCCTTATTTCAAAACATAGGTATACTTAACTCATGCCACATATTGATCTTGGTCTCCACCCTGTAGGCAAACACTATGAAATTTCTCAGATTTAAAAATTCTTGGTTTTTTAACTGTTTCTCCAATATCCCTCCCCTGGATACTCACTCCTTTCCTGCTATACCTAGCTCCTTCTTTTGTATACACTTACCCTAAATAATTTGATTTCCCAACATGTGATTTCTAGAAATATTACTTCCTCAACCCTGACTTTTGGATATTTCCCCAATAGACTTTGATCCCATTCATGCAAATTAAAAATGTAATTCATGGGGAGTGGATGTGGTTCAAGTGGTTGAGCACCTGCTTCCCACATGGGAGGTCCCAGGTTTAGTTCAGTGCCTCCTAAAGAAAACAGAGACAAACAACAAGCAAACCAAATGTAAAAACAAACTCAGGAGAGCTGATGTAGTTCAGTGGTTGAGCACTGGCTTCCCACATATGAGGTTCCGGGTTTAATCTCCAGTCCCTGGTACCTCAAAAAAAAATTTTTTTTTAATTTATTTCACAATGGAGTTATTTAAGGACTCAGATCATTTGGAGGGATCAATGTCAGGCATCCTCCAAATCTAGCCTTTAAACAACCTTCATCAGAAAGCAACGTAATATATGGGTCATAATGTTCTGCCATATGCCACAATCCTTGTAAGATAAAGATGCTCAGAAAATTTAAAATGGATGGGCGCAGGAAGATATTTATTTGCTCCATCTAACATTTTAGGAAAATGTTTCTGAAATCCTGTCCAATATTTATCATCTTTAGCTGCAACATCCCTGCATTTATATATGCATTAATAATTTATAAACTACAAATCATCTCCTTAAAATGTTGTTAGCAATTAATTATTTCATGGGCAAATGATGATAATGTGTTAAAAAACAGAAAAGAACACCCTTTTTTACCTGGAATCAAGTGGGGGAAAGGGGAAAAAGATGTATTTTTCCCAGCATAAACACAGAGTCACAACTCCTAGGGGCTATCAAATATACCTCAAAACTATTCTGCATTGATAATTAAACCATTCTTCTAGTCTCCATAAATACTTCAAATCTTCTCCAGTCTTTTGAATTTCACACATTCTCACCTTGCCCCTCACTTTCAAAAGATTGTATTACCTCATACTAAGCAGATAGATCATGCAATTTGGCCAATGACCCTTTAATACTATAATATATACAAATTTCATTTGCATTCGTACACATTGGCTATTACTTCTCCCCTATTAAATTGAAAATCCAGGCAAGCGGGTGTGGCTCAGTGGATAGAGCCCCCGTTTACCATATGGGAGGCCCAGGTTCGCTTCCTGGCGCCTCCTTGTGAGGGCAGGCTGGCTCGCGCGGCGCCGTGGGCTGATGTGGCAAGACCTCACAGCAAGGGGGAGATAAGCAGACACAGAGAAGACATGCAGCGAATGGACACAGCAGCACAAGCAGCAAGGGGGGGGGGGATAAATAAAATAAATAAATAAATAAATTGAAAATCCATGGTACCTCTGTCTGAGTCCAATGGCTCCAACTGAATCCTTACTCCCTTCTTTTGTTGGTAGCTATGTAATTGATCATAAACTCAAACTCTTCCAAAAAACCTCTCCTTCTCTTCATCATTTAAGCTCATTTTGTCTCTTCTATCTTGAAAAAAGAAAAAAGAACATCTTTTTAGAGCATTGCCCTCAAGTCCCCAGGCCCCTGCTTCTCTCTTCCCAATCAAAATGAAAGTTCAGTTGCCATTTCCTCAGACCCTACTCAACCTTTGACTTACAACTACGAAAACTGATTAGATATAAGTAAGACTTTCTAATATCAACAATGTTCTCCCCACAGCAAAATTCTTAACTGTAACCAGAGACTTGAACCATGACCTACTTTGGGGGACTTTCTTCTTTCTTTCTTTCTCTGACATCTTAGTCTCCTAACTGTTTTCAAATGACTCTAGTCACTTCATGCACGGGTCCTTTGAAAAGAACATCTCGTTACACTACTGGAACATCTGAAACCTAAATCCTACCCCCTTTACTCTCCATTTACCCACTATCCTGACATGCTTACACATTTAACTGCTTTTAATTTCTTCCATCCTTATCTCTGAATTGAAAGTGATAAAACACTTTTCTGAAATCCTTCTCTGAGCTAGCATCATTAGGTGCTTAATTACATGCACCAAAAATGAGTTTTATTTCAGAACATTACCTCTCTCCCAAAATATAACATTATACCTCCTATAGGCATCCAATATTAGTTAATGGCTCCACCAGGCATCCAGTGATTGATCTTTCACATTCCTTCAGAAAACTGCAAAAGACAATTAAATTGTGATTTTATGTCTAAGCTAAGCACATAGTCACCATTCATTTCCACCTCAGTCAACAACATAACTTCTCACTCCATACTCATTTACTTTCATTCTTAGTATAAATATGAATTCCTGAGAGATCTTTACTCTGAACTCCACCAATATTAGCCTTTACATTACCTGTATGTAT
This sequence comes from Cabassous unicinctus, assembly GCA_029593785.1. Lineage (NCBI taxonomy): Eukaryota > Metazoa > Chordata > Mammalia > Cingulata > Chlamyphoridae > Cabassous > Cabassous unicinctus. Next base: position 13,884 of record JAQZBX010019515.1, on the reverse strand, counting down.
GGTCAGTCACTCCAACTGATATGAAACACAGAAAAATCAAACTGTGAATGTTAAGATGAGACAAATTTCCCTTTAATCATTATAAATGCATTTTAAATCAGGAGAAATACAGTCACAATTACCTAACCTACCCTCAGAAGACCATCTACCCAAAATGCCTGTAGTCATATTCAACAATTATCTTCTAATTAAAAATGCATCTAAAAATAAAGGAAGACCTGGTGAACATTTTCTTTATTACTCACCAGAACCAAAATAGATTGGAAAAATCAGAGAAGCCAAGCCTTTATTGAGGATGCTGTCACTAGACAGAAGAGCTCAGAACTTCTTTCCCTAGGAAAAAAAAAGTCACAAAGTTTTGATGGTTAGTGCTTATTTGATGCCATTGATTTCACGAGTCATATAATCCAAACAATGCATCCTGATTAACTTGGATGCCAATTAAGATGTTTAATCAAGATATGTCTCTTTACACAAAATAGTTTCCCTCCACTTAGATGGCATCCAGAGATGCCAATTAGGGAAAACAGATTATGTCCTTTCATTCAGTCATCCTTCCAAATGACTCAACAGCTATCTTCATGCCTTTCTCCAGATGCCTTACTCTTGTGGATTTTGGTGCTTCTTGGCTGTACTGTAGAGAATATGCAGCACATGAATTCTTAATGCTCTTTATTTCAAGAGGACTTGTGATATACCAACATTCTGCCTGACTGTGGGTATCAGTTGACTCTACATAAAGAGAAATATTTGTGCTGAGATTTTATATTCAAGGAAAAAGTATGGTTCACTGTTCGAGAGTGTGCCTATTTTACTACCACAAAAAGAGAAAGGCCATCCAGACTAGGTCACATCAAATCAAATTCAGATGATGCCCCAAGGATTGTGAAACAATACAGCCTTCAAAATATTATGGCTTCCCAGAATAAATGCTAGTGGAAACCCATTGAAAAAGTTAAAGCAAGAAAGTTATGTGATCATAGTCTGCTTGTAAGTTAGTCCTTTACTGAGGAATGGGATGAAGTAATTGAGGAGATTAGTGACTTTTAAGAATTAGATGATAGTTGCTTGGAATAGGGGATTGGAAGTGAAATTGTGAGGGCACAGAATGGAAGGATCTAAGGGATAAGCCAGAATAAACAAATCTCAATCACTTATTTATTTATGTTGTCAGACATAGTTGAGCTCTGATGATGCATTAGGGTTTGTGCTAACGATTGAGCGTAAAGTTTTGGAAAAAAGTTATATTTCCTGCCCTGAAGGCATATAAAATTGAATAAAAATAATGCTTATATTACAAATCGGTTAGTATATGAACCTAATAGACAAGATCTTAGGGAAGTGAATGTGGCTCAAGTGATTGGGCTCCCATCTACCACATGGGAGGTCCTGGGTTCGGTTCAGTTCCCAGGGCCTCCTGGTGAAGGGCGGACTGGCTGGAGTGAAGAGCTGGCCTGCGCAGGAGTGCTGGCCCACACAGAGAGCTGGTGCAACAAGATGACTCAGGAAAAAGAGACACAGAAGAGAGATGGTAGGAGATGCGGTGGACCAGGGACCTGAGGTGACATGGGAGATTCAGTGCCTCTCTCCACTCCAGAAGGTCCCAGCACTGGTTCCTGGTGCCTCCTGGGGAGGGGATGGGCAGACCAAGGGAAGCGCACAGGGAGTGGACAGCCAACCCAGAATGGGGGTGGGGTAAGGAATAAATAAATAAATAAATAAATAAATAAGTCTTTTTAAAAAATAAACAAGATCTTAGCATAGACAAGATCTTAGCAAAGAACTAAGCTTTAAATTTGGTTGGGGACAGTATGGAGAAGTCTTGTATGAGGAAGCATTTTGCAAAAACTGTCAGAGGAAACTGTGACTTTGTTGAAGTATTAGGTAGGATGGAGAAATATTCGTGGATGTAGAGGTATTTAGAATACTTGCCTATCAATAGTAGTCACCTTCAGTGGAGAAGATGTAAATCTAACTGGAGGATGTTGAGGAGCGACAAGAGATTGGGATAGAGACTTCAATAGTCTTTGACTAAGGTTGGCCAAAGGTACAAGAGAAGTGAAGTAAGTGGGTGAAATACAAATAGACCCTAATCAAATTTAAAGTTTTTAAAATATTGCTGTCATATGGGGGAAAATGTATGAAAATTTACAGGAGATTTTAAATAGGAAATGAGAGAGTCTGGCTCACATTTGGTTTTACTAGAACTGAAACTATAGAAGATCATGATGCCAACTAGATTCTGAGACAGTTTCCACAAAAAAAAACAGTACCTGCTTTCTTCCCAAAACTAAACTGTCCAGCTTCTTCTTCTCTGGTCAAATCCCTCCTCTAATTTTTCTTAAGCTTATATAGGGGAAAACATCTAATAAACCTAATCAGTGCTACATTCCAGCATATACGCCCTGATTACATATATACTTAACCTAATCAGGACTTGTTCACTTTGATTGGATTTACCAGACTCGATTTTAAACCCTCAAAAATTGCTGGAGAATAAAGAGATATTTCATATTATGAAAGGTCATGTAAAAATATTTTTATTCATTCAATAAATACTCTTGAATGATTTCTTTGAACTGAGAAATTTCTAGCACCTACAGACATAGCGGGGAACCAAGCATACTGGGTATGAACAAAGAGCTTACAATCCATGGAAGAAATCTAGATTAAAAAAGAAGGGAAGGGAAGGGGATGTGGCTCAATTGATAGGGCTCCCGTTTACCATATGGGAGGCCCAGGGTTTGATTCCCGGGGCCTCCTGGTGAAGGCAAGCCAGCCCTCATGGCTCGGTGAGCTGACACAGCAAGACGTCACAACAAAGGGAGACAAGCAGACACAGAGAAACACACAGCGAGCACAAGCAACAAGGGGGGGGGATAAATAAATAAATAAATAAATAAATAAATCTTAAAAAAAAAAATGAAGGGAAATTCCCTTCATTTGTCTGTAGGTGCTAGAAATTTCTCAGTTCAAGGAAATTCACATAATTACATATAATTGACATTGACCCTTTATCAAATATGATTTTTTGTAAGAATACCACTTTTTACTCATTATGTTTATGTCTAGGGTTGTAATCCTATAAAGCAGTAACTTTTCTTCCAACACATATGAAAAGAAATAAAAAATAAGAGCAGAAAGTTAAAAAAAAAATGAAGGGAAATGAGCAAGTATGAAATTTTGATATTGATATAAATGATGTGACAAAATAAAATATATTACTAAGATGGAGAATTGAAGAGGGGAATGGTAGGGCAGAGACTGCATAGTACCCTCCAGGAAAGGTTAAGTATCCCAACCCTTGAAAGGAAAATGGGAAAACAGGTTTTTTTTTTGTATACCCAATTTCTCTTTTTTTTCCAGGTGGAAAATAAAGTATAATTTAAGGGCATTACAAATGGTATTACATAATTTTAGTTCCTTCTTACTCAGTATTGATAGTTACAACAGAGTGGAATTCCCATTTTCCTATTTATAATTCCTTAATTTTAGATTTTGTTTTATATTGGTAGTGTTACAAATGTTTATTGGAAAAATGAGTGAGAAAAATGAGACTTTGGGGGAAATCAGTTGCTTATTGCTTTTTTTTTCTGGTGAGAAGAAAAGCCAAGCTTTTTATTAAAATTTTTTAGGAGGTACCAAGGATTGAACCCAGAACCTCCTAAATGGGAAGCAGGCACACAACTACTAAGCTACATCTGCGTCCCCAAGCTTTTTTTTTTTTTTTTTTT
>JAQZBX010019515.1:0-10050 GCA_029593785.1 Cabassous unicinctus | reverse complement strand
CCCAGAGATTCTGACTTAGGTATTTCTTGGTTTTACCCTGGGTATTCACAGTTTTAAAATATTCTCAGGTGATACTAATAGGCACCAAAGTCTGAGAACTCATCCTCTAAGGACCTGAGAACTAAAATTGGATCTTGCTATTCATAGTGCAAGGTTTTGGGCCACTTATGTGTTATCTTCAAGTGTTGATTATCTGTGTTCATTTTAAAATTTTATATTTCTCAATGTATAATCAACATATTGCCTTCTTTATGGCACTCCCACAAAATATCTACCCACTGCTCAACCCTACAATATCCCAAAACTATTATATCACAATTTAAATGAAGTTAATTGTTTACATCATTATCTAAATATTATTTATCAACATTTTGGCTGTGTATAAATTTCTTGCTCATACAAATTTGTTTTCCTTGATGTAATAATGAATTATATTATAATTTGCTTCATTTATTTTTATCTGCAATTTAAGGTCATAATTTTCTAAGACACTCCTAAAATTATGCACATTTTAAAATTTCACCTAGATAAACTTATCTCACATCTATTTTGACCAGATTCTGCCCCTGCATGTGTCTACTGGGAAATGAGTCACACCCAAACCTCATCCTCACATTCCCTTTAATATCAAGAACAAGAGGGCTTGATCTTCATCACTTTTCCCTCTATTTTTCTCCGTTTTCACTGCCCTCCAGTGTGAGATAGAAAGATTGTTTTTTTTTATTAATTTTTATTTTATTTTAAAGAAGATTTAGATTACATAAATGTTACATAAAAAATATAAGGGATTTCCGTATGTCCTACTCCCTCCCCCTCCCACACTTTCCCACATCAACAACATCCCTCACTAGTGTGGTACATTTGTTACAATTGCTGAACACATATTGAAGCATTGCTACTAACCATGGACTACAGTTTACATCATAGTTTACACTCTGTCCTGCATAATTTTGTAGGTTATGACAAAACATACAATGGCCTGTATCCATCCCTGCAATGTCATTCAGGACAATGCCAATGTCCTGAGATTCATTTTTAATAACCCTCAAAATCTCAATATGGTAAATAAATTTATGTAAGAATTTATATATTCCACATGAATAGAAAATGATTAACTATATTTTAACAAATTACTTATCTAATAATAAAATAAAATCCTATTCAAATCCCATCACTTACCCTGAATGTTAGAGTCATATGGTAATCTTGTATTTAACTTTTTGAAGAACTGAAAAACATTTTATATTCCCACCAAATTTTACAAGGGCAAACTTCAATTTCTCTGCAACAACACTGACACTTCTTATTTTCTTCTTTTTTTTTTTTAACAATAATAAACCTAGTGAATGTGAAGTGGTAGATCTAATTGTGGTTTGATTTGCATTTACATAATCACTGAGATGCTGAGCAACTTATCTTGTACTTAATGGTCATATGTATATCATCTTTGGAGAAATGTCTAATCAAATCTTTGCTTATTTTTTAATTGAATTGTTTGTATTTTTGTTGAGGAGTTGTAAGAGTTATTCATATTTTCTGGATATCAAGCCCTTATCAGATATGTAGTTTCCAAATATTTTCCTTCCATTTTAAGCTGTCTTTTCAATTCTTTGATAATGACTTTTGAGATGCAAAAATTTTAGTTTTGATAGTGTAGAATTTATCCATTTCTCTATTGTTTCTTGTGCTTTTGGTGTCATATCTAAGAATCCATCCAAATCTAAGGTCTTGATATTTCTCCTATGTATTATAGCAAGGGTTTTTATGGTTTTAGCTCCTATATTTTGGTCATGGATCTATGTAGAGATAATTTTGATATATGGTGTTATACAGTAGCCCAATTGCATTCTTTTGAACTTGGATACCCAGTTTTCTAAGCACTGCTTGTTGAAGAGACAATTCTTTCCCCATTGAATGGACTTAGCACCCTTTGTCAAAAATCATTTGGCTACACAAACTGCAAATAAATTTACTTCCTCCTCCACCCCAATTTGGAACATAATTCCCAGGGATGGCACCAAGGGATTATTATCATGCATTTGGAGAAAGGTCTTGATCAAAAGGGGAAATAGTAAATGAAATAGAGTTTGTATTGTTACAAGGTTTCAAAATGAGTCAGGAGATCATCCCAGAGGTTACACTTATTCAGATCTCAGCCAGAAGTCACAAAGGACTAAGTAAACAGAAAAGAAAAGAAAAGACTCCTAAGGGTCCTAAGGAAGTCCAGTGTCCATAGGCAAACCACATGGCCTCATGAAATCATCACTCCCTCAGGGGGCATATCTGGTAATATAGGTAAATCCATTTCCCCAATATAACGTAGTGTGAAACTTTGAGATGATTTTATGAATCCCAAAAAGAGAAAGATTATTTTTTTGAACTAGTTTATTCCTGTGAGTGGGTGTGATATCCTTTGATTGCATTAGATTCAGTTGAGCATCCTGGATTAGATTACTGGCTAAGATCAATTTAGAGCTTTTGATTGGACTATGTCAGTGAGACATGACTCATGTTGAATCTCTAACCCTTGGCTGGGTCTGATATAAACCCAGAGAAAGACAGACAGAAACAGGAAAAGAAAGATACCATGTTTGATCCTGCCACATAAGAGAGAGGACTACAAGACTGCAGCTCAAGAGGAGATGAGCCATGCTATATGCCTCATAGCTTACAGCTGAACTCAGAAAGAAAGCAGAACAGCTGAGACTGATATAGGAGGCATGGAAAGAGACAAGCCCTATACCTGGTTGCCCTCAGCTGAGTTCAAACCTCCACCGAGATTGGTGGCCATCTTGCTTCAACACATGGCAGCTGACTTTGGTGACTTTGGCATCTCCATGGGACTTTTCTTGGCCATGGAACTGTGAGCTTTTACCTCAAATAAATTCCCTTTATAAAAGCCAACCCATTTCTAGTACTTTGTATTGCCAGACTCTTGGCAAACTAAAACATTAAGTTATACTCATTTATGAAGTCCCTAATAATGATTCTTCTACTTGTTTTATCTGAATCTATAATTTTTCATTTACTTATTAAGTATATTTATCAGATATTTAAAGTCCTTGGACTGTTCATATGCCAGTCAAGCCCTAAATCCCAGCAGATATGTGGTCAACTCCTACACTCCAGTTCTTCAGTCCTGCCCTGGACAACTAACAAAATGATGAGGATGGACCAGCTCCACCCCAAAAACAAGGAATATATTCATCTGGCAGCAAAACAACTCCATTTCTCTGCCCCATATCTATGTCCTTTCTCAGCCTGAAGCAGTCAGAGCAGATATCATCCTAAACCCCTCAGGATAGAGGAATGAAGAAAAATGGTGGAGGGAATGTAAACACTGACCAAAGTAGATTTATTGTTATTGTACTTATTATCTTGTGTTTATTGAGTAACTTGTAACATTGATTTAAATTTTTAATTTAAAAAAGTCACACCATAATCATGAGAAAAACATCACATTGCTATCATTTGGAGGACATTCCACAAAATCCCTGACCAGTACTTCTGAATATTTTTTAGGTCTTCATAAACAAAGACTGTCTGAGAAAATCTCATAGTCAAGGAGAATCTAAATAAACATGGGAACTAAATGCAATATGGAATCCTGGAGTGGGATGTGAAATTAAAAAAAGATAAAACTAAGGAACTCTTTAGAAAGAATGAACTGTAGTTAATCATAATGTATGTATATTGGCTGGGACCACAGAGCCTTAAGGGGAAGAGGAAGCCTGAACCCTTGCAGACGTCGGCAGCCATCTTGCTTCAACACATGGCAACAGATTTTGGTGAAGGAAGTAACTTATGCTTTATGGCCTGGTAACTGTAAGCTTCTACCTCAAATAAATACCCTTTTATAAAAGCAAACAGATTTCTGGTATTTTGCATCAGCACCCCTTTAGTTGACTAATACACTGTGTTTCTGGGAATTTGTCCAATTGATCTAAATTATCCAAACTATTGAGGGCAATTATTCATAATATTTTTACAATCATTTTTTTATTTATGTAAAAGACTATGATTTTATTTATTTTTGAGTTAAAATACACATAACATAAAAATAACTTTAAATGGATAATTCTCTGACATTAAGCACATTGATAACATTGTATAACTTTCACCACTATTTCCAAACTATTATCATTATTCCAAACCAAAATTCATAATCATGTAGGAATAAATCCACATTCCCAAATCACTACACCCCTCGTAACTACTATTCTGCCTTCTGACTTTATGAGTTTGTTTATTCTAAGTATTTCATATGATAAAAATTATACAATATCTGTCCTTTTGTATCTAATTTTACTCCACATGATATTCTCAAAGTTCATATATGTTGTGGCATATATCAACATTTCACTTCTTTTTGTGACTGAATAATATTCTTTTGTATAGCTATACCACATTTCCTTTATCAACTTATCTGTTAATGGACACTTGGGTTGCTTCCACCTTTTGGCTATTGTGAATAATGCTGCAATGAACACTGATGTACAAATATCTGTCTGAAACCTTGCTTTCAATTCTTTTTTATATACCTAGGACTAGAATTTACTGGATAATATGGTAATTCTATATTTAACTTTCTGAGGAACAGCCAAACTGCTTTCCACAGTGGCTGAACTATATTACATACCTACCAACAATCTATCAGAGTTTCTATTTCTCTGCATTCTTCTATACATTTGTTATTTTCAGTTTTTTTAAAAAAATAATCCTAGTGTGTGTGAAGTATTGTCTTATTGTAGTATTAGTTTGCATTTCTATAAAGTCTAATGATGTTGAGCATCTTTTCATATGCTTAATGTCCAGAGAATGTCACCCCAAAGTAACTGTCTTCTTTTAATACATGTCTACCCAAATATTGACCTATTTTAAATATCCATTGTTTGACTTTTGGTTGCTGAGTTGTAGAAGATCTTTTTATACTCTAGATATTAAATTTTTATCAGATATGTGGTTAACTAATATTTTCTCCCATTTTGTAGATTGTCTTTTTCACTTTTTTCATAACGTATTTTGATGCACAAAACTTGTAATTTAGATGACATATTTTATTTAAATAAATAAAATGTATTTATTTTTGGTGCTTATAATTTTACTGAAAAGTAAAAAATCCATTGTCTACTACAAAGTCCTGAAGTTATTTACCTATGTTTTCTTGTAGTAGTTTTATAGGATCAGCTCTTATATTTAGGTTGTTGATACATTCTGAATACATTTTTGTAAATTGGGAGAGGTTGGGGTTCACAAAATTCTTTTGCATGTGGATTTCCTTGTGTCCCAGCACCATTTGTTGAAGAGAGTGTTATTTCCTTGTTGAATGGATTCACGGCTCTTGTCAAAATCAACTGGCTATAGTGGGTGGAGAATCACTCAATAAATGAGGGAATACTGAATTCCCAGCCTGGAGAGCTCTGCCACATTCTCCAAGGGAGCAGCAACAGTCCCCCAGTGCAGGGGCAGTGTCTGACAAAGGAGGATGGTCCACTAATGGGTTCTTGTTATTGATGACTAGCCTTATGAATCTTTGCTCTTGTAATTGAAACTTAGCCTACTGTTATGGGGTACCTAAGGGTTGCCACCTGAAAGAACCTCCTTGTTGCTCAAATGTGGCCTCTCTCTAAGCCAAACTCAGCATATGAATGCATTACCTTCCCCCCCAGCATGGGACATGACTCCCGGAGATGAGCCTCCCTGGCAATGAGGGATTAATACCAAGTGCCAACTGGCAATACGACTGGAAAAAGACCTTGAATAAAAGGGGGCAAGGTAAAGACAAATGAGTTCATATGGCTAAGAGACTTCAAAGAGAGTTGGGAGGTCATCCCAGAGGAAACGTTTATGCATACCTCAGTAGGATTTCATAGAACACCAAAGTGAATATCACTCCACACAGAGGGGCTCCTGAGGGCTCTGGAGACACCCAGGTCCTATATAAGGGGGATAGCTCCAGAGATTGATGCCTTATCAGTGGGCTCTACTTTGGAATCTGTGCTCCTGAGAGTGACAGAGTTGGACTCAAATAAGTCCTCCCTGCACATGGTCCATCATTCCCTTCTATTCAAACCTATATGTGATGCTGGAGTTTGTAGGTGTACTTCCAGAGACTGGAGCCTCTGGCCTGCCCATGTGCCAGCTGTGCCTGGAATCTTGGTGGAGCTGCAACTCCTACTCTACAGCTCAATGGACTCACCCAAGTCACCGGGTGAGGAGACAATGATGGACAACGGCCATCCCAGGGAATAGAGAGAGCCTGCAGCTGCAGGCAGGATAATCCCATACACTGTATCCATGGGATATAAGCCACCTCTCACTTGGAGGTGGAGTGGACATCACCATCCCAGACTCCTCAGGATTGGGGGAAGAGCTATGGACTAGAGTGGACTTACTGGTATTCTGTTGTAGACATATTGTGATTCAAGCAATGGAAGAAATTACAACATTGAGGTGGAGCCAGTGGCCACTGGATGTTTTCAGGGCAGGGAGAGGGAAAAGCAGTTGTAATACAGGGGCTTTTTCGGGACTTGGGAATTGTCCTGAGTGACATTACAACGACAGATATAGGCCATTTTACATCAGCATATACCATGCAGAAGTGTGTGGGAGAGAGTGTGGTCTACAATGTGAACTATGGTCCATGCTTAGTGGCAAAGCCCCAGGATGTGTGTATCCATTGCAGGTGATGGGCCACACTAATGAAAGATGTTTATGTGGGAGATTGTGGGAGGCATGGGAGGTGGGGAACATGGGAATCCCTATAATTTTTGTGTAACATTTATGCAATCTAAGCATCTTTTAAAATATAAAATAAATAAACAAAAAAAATTAACTGGCTATAGACATACAGTTTTATCTCTGGACTCCCAATTCTATGTCATTGGCCTACAGGTCTATCCTTAGGTCACTACTCACACTGTTAATTGCTGTAGCTTTGTTGTATATTTTTTTATTCTTTATTATTAAAGATACCTAGATTACATAAATGTTACATTAAAATATATATATATATATACAGTATTCCCATATGCCCTGTTCCCTACCCCTCCTACACTTTCCCACATGAACAACATCCTTCATTAGTATGGTATGTTTGTTACAATTGAGGAACACATATTGGAGCATTGTCACTTAGTGTGGATTATAGTTTACATTATAGTTTAAACTCTCTCCCACACAATTTTGTACATTATGACAAGATATATAATGACCTGTATCTGTCATTACAATGTCATTCAGGACAATTCCAATGTCCCAAAAATGCCCCCACCTTACACCTATTTTTCCCCTCTCCCTCCCGTCAGAACCTCCAGTGGCCACTGCCTCCACATCAATGATAAAAGTTCTTCCATTACTGAAATAACAATAAGTCTATAGTAGAATAACAGTAAGTCTACTCTAGTCCATCATTCATTCCCCAATCCTGAGGATTCTGACATGGTGATGCCCACTCAGCCTCTAATTGAGAAGAGGCTTAGATACCCTGGGGCAGATGGATGGGACTTTCTTGCTTGCAGTTGCAGACTCTCTTGGTTCCTTGGGATGGTCATTGTCCATCATGCTTTCCTTGTTATTTGTCCTGGGTGAACAACTCTCCAATGAACTGGAGAGTAAGTGTTGCAACTCTGTTGCGATTCAGAGCCAACTGGCACATGGAAAGCCCAAAGATTTAAGTCCCTTGGACATAAGCCTATTAACTGTAATATTGAACTATAGGTTCAAATATAAGGGCCAGAAGAGCCCTATGTAGGGAAACCACAACTGAGTCCAACTCTGTCACACTGGGAAGCATCAATTCCAAAGTAGGGCCCACTGACAGGGTGCCAAACTCCTGAGCTGTCTGCCCTGCCTATGGTGTCTGGATGTCTCCAGAGCCCTCAGGAGCCCCACTATTTAAGGCAATATTTATTTTGGCAGTCAATGAGATCCTGCTGAGATGTGCATAAGCTCAACCTCTGGAATGAACTCCTGACTCACTTTGAAGTCTCTAAGCCATATAACCTCATTTGTCTTTACCTATTCTCCTTTATGGTCAAGGTCTTTTTCCAGTTGCATTGCTAGTGGGCTTGATACTAATCTCTTGGTGCCAGAAAGTCTTATCCCTGGGAGTCATATCCCATGCCAGGGGGAAGGTAATGCATTTATATGCTGAGTTTGGCTTAGAAACAGTCCACATTTGAACAACAAGGAAGCTCTCAAGAGGTAACTCTTAGGCATCCCATAATACAAGCCTAAGCTTCAATTTCAAAAGAAAAGGTTCATAAGTACAGTTGTCAATATCAAGGGTCCATCAATGGTCCATCTTCCTTCACTAGCCACTGCCCCTGTATTCAGGGGATTCTTACTGTCTCATTATGGAATGTGGCAGAACTCCCCAGGATGGGAATTGGATATTCTTTTGGTTATTGTGTGGATCTCCACCCACCGTGACAATGCCCCCTGAACATTTGAACTCTCATTTGCCTTATAGGTGTGCCCCAAGTGAACTTCCTCCCATGCATCCCCCATCACTGACACCCCACACCAATGATCCTTCCCTGCCACAGTTGTAACCCTTTTGTTATCCAACACTTCTTCAAAAATGAAGCCAACAAAATAACTGAATAAAATTAATAAGAAAATGAAATAATAGTGGTAGTTTTTAAAATGACAAAAATACAAAAAAAAATTAAAAAGAATTTGAAATAAAAAATAATTTAAAAATAAAATTTTAAAATTAATTTGGCATTATGTCTTTCATCACTGTAAGATCTGTTGTCTTGTATATACAACGACATTTTCTTCCATTTATTCCCCCAGTGTCTTATTTTATTTTCATTTTATCTTCAAAGAAGCTTTAGATAACAGAAAAGTCATGTACAGAATATGGGGGATTCCCATATAACCAAGATCCTCCCCCTTTTCTCCTTTCCCCTATTAATTACATTTTACATACAGATTGTACATTTGTTATAACTGATATACAAATATTGAAGCAATGCTACTAACCATGGTCAATGATTTACATTATATTTTACATTTTGGACCATACACTTTTATAAATTTTGATGAAATTTAACATGGCCTGTATCCATCATTGCAAGATCATGTAACAATTCCAATCCCCCCAAAATGCCCCATGTTCCATCTAGTCTATTCCTCCCTCCCTCTCTCCTCAGGCCCTACAGCAACCACCAAGCTTCATTCCTTGAAGAACAAGATTCATAGTTACTTGCAACAACAATGAGGGCTTGACATACTGGCCTGGCTTCCTCTATTAGGCACTGCCTATGCTCTCGAGAGACTCCACCCCTCTATTTGAGAACATTGCAGGGCTCCCCAGGATAGGAGTCCAACACCTTCCCGGTCATTGTGTGGGTCTCCACCCACTGATACAACACATTATGACAGGATGACACTCACATACACCCTGGAAGCTTGCCTCAGGTGCACCCTGTCCTGAATCCCCCCCCACATCCAGCACCTTAAACCAGTAATCCTCCCCTGCCATATTTGCCAAAAAAACATTCCCAACATTGTAGTTTCAAGCTCATACCTGCAAATCCCCAGAGTTCATCTGCTCCCTCCCCTGACCATCCCTCCAGTTCCATGGACAGTGCAAACTCTCCACCCTACCCTCCTCATAGGCCAGCAACCCAATAGTATCACTGCACCACTGTCATACCCATTCACTGCACAATTACACCCTTCCACCTTATAATAGATTTTTCCCATGTGGACATTGACTTACAACCCTCTATCTACTTCCTCTCTGTCTCTTGCAAACCTATCTTCCAGACTCTAGCTCTGTGAGTCTGCTCAATTTGCTTAATTCATATCAGCAAGGTCATGTAATTCAGTGCCTGGCTTGCTTCACTCAACAAAAGGTCTTCAAGGTCATCCATGTTATCCCATGAAAAAACACACTCTTAAATAATCAGTGGGTCAAAGAAGAAATTGCAAGAGAATTCAGCAAAAATCTTGAGATGAATGAAAATGAGAACACAACATATCAAAACCTATGAGACACTGCAAAAACAGTGCTGAGAGGGAAATTTATAGCCCTTA